>OZ020614.1:64812347-65083034 GCA_963971575.1 Liopterus haemorrhoidalis
AACCTCGAGATGGGGAAGGAGTAATTCCAATAAATTCGGCACTTGGAATTTTCCACCATCGATTCTATGTCAGAAAGGACGTACGGTATAATCGGTATTTGGTCAATACCATAGGCATGTCTAACATGGTAGTAGAGTACGCGGAGAGCAGCATTATATCGAGACACGTAGCTCGATGCTGCAAGAGATGGACAAGCAGACAGAATGTGCATAATCATTTCAGGATGGTGGTGGCACAACCTACAGAGTGTGGGCTCCGCTATTTGGAATATACAGGTTCTGTACGCCAAACGATTTATAACACCATCCTGACACGCAAATACAAAATCTTCCGTTTTTGATCTTTAGAAACGAGAACGTGAGTTCGGTGGATAACTATATACTTTTAATATGTTTGAAGAACACAGAGTGCATACTTTTACTCATGTGTTCTTTTCTCAACATGTCTGTCTCGCCTCGTTTCACCGAACTGGTAACTCTTGTATTCTTCCAGGGAGGTGTACTCCAGTGTTTTCCCTGATGGGACTCAAGTTTGCCAGGTTGAATCTCGTTGCTACTCTTCTCGCTGCCTGGTAAAGAAACATCCCTTTGCCACTAAATTCGTGCTCACTAACGAATTGTAATAGTGGGTCCTGACTTCTGAGGATACTGTTAGCTGTAACCAGGACGAGTCGATCGTGCAAACACTCCAGATTAAGTAATCCCCGAACCCAATTCCACTAAAATATTACTTCACGGAGTCTTCAATATCTCTTCTGTCTTTAGAGAGCTAGGTGCTCCGAGCGTAGGCTACTTCCCCGCATACAGTTGTGTTATGTGTGTTGCCTATGTAACACAATCGTCTGGGACCTACAATTTACAATAATCACATTGTTATGACCTTACCTCAACGATTTATTTCTTTTTGAATAATTCGTGAAATTAACTGTCCCGAGAGGGACAATCTATTCTTGTTCATAAAGCCGGACGTCCCGCAAAAATCGGGACGTCTGGCAACGCTGGTGAGGTATCATCTTTTTGTTCGACTCCGGTAATATGTATAGATCGATGGTTGTTTGTAACGTTACAAATAAATAAAAATAAAAGTTAACAACTTATTTAAATTACCTATTCTTTTATGTTAGTTTATTATTATGTTTCACAAAAGTAACGGTAATATTACTTACAGTCATATGATAAAAAAAGAACTATTATATAAAAGAAAAGAAGATGTTATAAAAATAGTGATATGATATAAAAGAAAATAAATGCATTATCCTCTCAAAGTTGAAAGAAGCAGCCATAATTCAATTGTTATTACATGAAAGCATATTTATGTATCAAAACACCTTAAGTTCATAAAGTCGTTTTTTTTTTTTTGTCTATTTTCCAACACATACTAACGTCACTGTTGTCGAATATTTTCAGTAGTTAAATACAATATTATGCGAGCACAAAACGTGTCATGGCTTCTTGAATGTAATCAAATGTAAATTAGCATCATTTAATTGCTATAATAATTAATTCAGCATTCAGTCTTCTTTCTTTTCTAATAGGTGATACTACTAGAGGCGAATTAAGCGGTGGGTGGACTGGGCGGCCGCCCGAGGCCCACGAAGCTGGGAGGCCTACCTAAGTCTATATACAAATATTTCCATTCTATTTAAAATAATAGAGGGTCCATTTTAATTTTACCGCCCAGGGCCCCCAAGCAACTTAATTCGCCACTGCTATAGCCGGTTTATGACTCTATGACTAGCTGGAATGTAATCGGCGAGATGCATTTTTGTTTGAATAATCTGCGTGTATTTTGATTATTTGCTTCATTTTATAAAAATCTGTCTATCTATCAATATGTGAGCTGTGAAAGAGAAAAGTGTATTTATATTAACTAAAAAATCTACCCCCTCCACCGTAACATTACTTCTAAACACCATTAATTTGTAAGACATAGGGTAGGCCTAGGGGCTCCGGCATAGAAATTGATTCAGGGGAAAGAAATTGATTAAAAAAGGGCTCCGCAAGTAAAAAAGGTTGGGAACCACTCGTCTAGAGAAAAATTGGGGCTTTAATCGTTTAAAACGTTTTGAGATAATGACAATTTGTTGAATGACATAATTTACATTATTTGTGAAAATTGTAAAATAAAAAAAATCACAACTCAAAAATGGTTAAAGATAGCGACCAGCGGTTGAAATTTTTGGATTCCTTGTAGTTTATTTAGTCTAGAAAAAAATTGGGGCTTTAATCGTTTAAAGCGTTTTGAGACTGTGACAATTTTTTTTGCCGAAGATGTCAAAATTTTAGACCGTAACTCAAAACTGACCATATATTTGTGGTCTAAGGCTAAAAATATATAAGTATACCAATTTTCGAACAAAAATAAAAAAAAAATTCTTCAAAGATTTTGAAAATTTTGGTCAAAATTTTTTTGATTCAGATTTTAGCCAAAATATAGTTTTAGGCTAATTTTGGGGTGAGGATTATGAAAAAAATATTTAAAAAATTCATGCTTTCCTAGTTTTTGAGTAAGAGCTGATTTAGGTCAGTTTTTTGCCTATAATTCCAAAACTTTTGCCCAAACTTCAAAATGGACCAAATTTTCTTGATCTCTGACCAAAAATGCATATTTGTACCAATTTTCAATAAAATTGGAGACAAAAATTTTTTACTTCAAAATCACGATTTTTTTAAGGTCTACCCCTTACAATTTTTTCAATTTTTGCCCATTTTCAAGGATTTTGGATTACTGCCCCTACAAAACTTAATAATGTGTTTATTTAAGCCCAATTTTTTTCTTAGAGTAAACAATGTAGTAGAATTTTAAAATTTCAAGCCGTATATTTACATCCCTAACCATTTTTTAGTTAGCAATTTTCAAAATTTTCAAAAAAAATTTTAAAAAATGATAAAACTTTAAAAAAAAAAATTTTTTTCAAAATCTGGTTACAAGTAAATTAGGGCCTCAAGATTTCAAAAATTTCAACCGCAGGTCTTTATTGCATTTCGTTTTTGAGATATATCAATGCGAAGATAAATATTTCTATAAATCACGCCATATTAAAATTTGTCATAATTTTAAAAAACGCACAACGATTAAGGCCCCAATTTTTTTCTATACTAAATAAGCTATGAAAAACCCAAAAATTCTAACCTCGGGTCGCTATCTTTAACCGTTTTTAAGTTATGATTTTTTTTAATTCACAACTTTCATAAATAATGTAAATTATGCCATTAAAAAAATTGTCATAATCCCAAAACGCATTAAATGATTAAAGCCCCAAATTTTTTCTAGACTAAATAAGCTATGAAGAATCCAAAAATTTCAACCGCAGGTCGCTATCTTTATCCGTTTTAGAGTTGTGATTTTTTTAATTCTAAATTTTCACAAGTAATGTAAATTATGCCATTAAAAAATTTGTCATAATCCCAAAACGCATTAAATGATTAAAGCTCCAAATTTTTTCTAGACTAAATAAGCCATGAAGAATCCAAAAATTTCAACTGCAGGTCGCTATCTCTATCCGTTTTAGAGTTGTGATTTTTTTTAATTCACAATTTTCACAAATAATGTAGAATATGCCATTCAAAAAATTGTCATTATCTTAAAACGCGTTCAGAGATTAAAGCCGCATTCAGAGCTCTTAAATCAATAGTTTATGCACTGTAGCTTATAGACTATTCACTGTCATCAGAAAGTTTGTCATATGATAAGACGTGAAACCGTTCAGACCTCCACATTGAATATGCTGTTTGTTGTGGATTGTGCATAATTTTCTAACCTTATAGCTAGTGAGATGTTTTAATGAGACAGACATATAAACAAATTGGCTGTCGCATTCTATCAGTGACACCGTAGTTATCGAATGCCTTTACATAACATAATGTCATCATTAACAAATCTTGCTCAAAATTACAAATACTGACAGTAAATATGATCAATTTAGGTAATTAGGTAGTTAAAATCTAAGACTACAGAATTATAAGAACGATAATACATATAAAATATTTTACGAAGCTAAATAGTTGGTTTCAAAATTCACAGATGGCGGACTATTCATAACGTATTAATTTCTAATTCGCTATGAACGGTACGAGCAACTTTAAGAAGAATGCATAGAAACATAACTTACAGCTAACAAAGCAGAGTCTACAACCTCTTAATTTAAAGAGCTCTGAATGCGGCTTAAAGCCCCAATTTTTTTTAGACTAAATAAACTACAATAAATATAAAAATTCCAGCCGTAGGTCGCTATCTCCGTTTCTTACTCTATACTTTTACTCTTACTCTATATCAGCAATTCTCAAACTGTGCGCCCTGGAAATATTCCAATATTCCTCCAATTGCGTTAGGTAGATCAATGTTTTGATTTGGGGCGCCGCAGAAAAATTCTGATACATTAATGGCGTCGGGAACCAAAAAGTTTGTGAACCACTAGTCGTGGTTCTACTCAAGTAGTGTCAGTTTAAAATAATTTAAATTTGTAAAATAAACCAGACCAGAAACCAAATATATGTTAAAATCCAACATTACTGGTTTTTATAGCATTTATCAAACAAGTTCTGATAAATATGCACCCTTTGTAGAAATGCTAATATATTATGGCTTCCCATGTGACGAGTATTACTTTAAAAAGGTTTTTACTACGTAATTTAAATTTATTATTACAGAAATAACAGTTTATGCAACATATTGCACATATGTGAATGCCGGGTTGCATATATTCAAACCACAATGTGCATGAAAACTAAGATTTTCCTCAAATACCTTGATGCTGCGAAATACTGTAGCAATTTACTAACAGCAACGTTAACATTGATATTAAAATTTTTGTGTGTGTTAATATAACATTAAAATGATAAAATGAAACAGAAATGTTCAATTGTAAATTAAAGTTTGTTGTTATAGTCTTGAAGGAAGAAAAAATGTGTAGTGATGTGTTTAATTGTAAGAGATGACCTGGGTCAGCAGCTCGAGCACTAAGTTACAATTATCCGCAAGACAACAAGAGGGTTAAGAGAAGTTAATCAAGTTCCAAAAACGATTACTTGTGAAACCACTTGAGTAATAACGTTTCCCTGCTAGTTCACGAAATCTTCTACCCCACAAGAGACCATAAAATTTGTTCAAAATAACCTTATTACAATACTTTAGCTTCAAATACGATTACATTTGACATTATTTACAACAATTTGAAAAACTGTTTCTACATATTCACGGAAAAAGTGCATAAAATAGGTTACGAAAGAATTAGTTAACAGTAAGAACTATACAGTGTTGTAATATATCTAGTTACAAGTATCTAGATACAATAACTAGATACTTCCTCAAGTATCTAGATACAAATTAGATACTTTTTGATATGTATCTGTATATGTATCTTGATATTTAAATTTAAGTATCTCTTATCCAGTGGCGGATCTAGCTTTTTGGGGGCCCAGGGCTTAAAAATACCAAGGGGCCTTACACATGTTTCAATCAAAAAAATTTAAAAATAAAAGACAGTGTTAAAGGTTAATTATTATTTATTACATTTTTATTAAATATATGTATTAAGAAGTACAAACAAGAATATTAAAGTACAATTACAATTATTTATTGCATTTTCATTAAACATATTTTAAGTACAATCACAATGAAATTAAATAAAATACAATGACGATAACAGATTATTTAATTTTGAAATTATTAATTTTAGCATTTTTCTGAATTTTGTCTCGGTGTGGGGAGCTATATGCTATATATGAAATGTCACGGTTGGCTGATAATTGAATTAATTTGTACTTACTCTGTACATCCCTCAACTTATGGGTCCCAAGACTTGCGAGCGGATCAAGTCTGGACCCCCCCCCTATTAGTCCGCAAGCTGGTTGCTATGATTCTTGGAAGGATTAAGGGTTGTTCAATTAAACTCAACATTTTTAACTAACCTACTTTAATTACGATTGCGGTTTAAATATTTACATGATTACACTAGACTTACAATTACGTCGATACAGCTAAATCCAAATGAGACATTCACACACACTAGGCACACTACACCAAACTGACGAACACTACCTTAACGTAAATACGAAATTACTTGGTTACATTTTACTTGTCCGACCGAACACCCTAAATGACTCTAACCCATGATGAACAAATTATCACTCTCCTTAAAACACGACTTAACTTCTTCACTCTTTCGACTCAACTCTTAAACATGGTCTTCACCATACGACGGGTCAAAATCAACTACTATTTAAACATGGTCTTAACCATGCGACGGTTTAAGCTCCACTACTTAAAACGCGACCACCTTGAAAATGCTTACATCGCCCAACTGTTAAATGTTATTTAACACCTCTTGACTGTCTGTCTTGTACTATCTTAAAATTCATAATTTATTGGTGATAACTCAGATAAATATCCCATTAGTAAATAGCCCAACCATATTTATATTTCAGACAAAAATTAATTATTATTTATGTGCTTATGGTTGACGTATATTTCTAACACAATAATTTACGATTCACTTTTCATGTTACATTGACAAAGTGTCAAGTTGCAATAATAAACAAGTCTACCGTTATCTTAAATGCCCTTTCTAAACAATAGATTATTTTTTTATCATTTAACAAATTAAATATTTTACTCTAATTGAATGATTTTACTGAATTTATTTATGAAATTTTATTTATGAAATAATACCAAAATTACCTCCCTTACATCGGCATATTCCTTAATACTTCAATAATAACTTCATCATAGTTGTGTTTAGCAAAAAATTATTAGATTAATTTTAACTAATGTTTTAGTTACTGATTGTTCTTTGAAGTGATAAGTGATAAAAATTAATCACGTATTAATGTTGGATATTATTTTTTTATTAGCTGGCGCTTCACTTATGTTGATTTTTAATAAATATTACTAAATTTGTGTTTTTTATTTTATTGTGTTATTTTTTAAAGTAATATTTTTGTTTTGATCTTTTCTCTTATAAGCCGTGCTTGGTATAGAATATAATAAGTATATGTCCGAGAGGTTGGGGGCCCCTTGCGGATCTGGGACCCAGGGTTTAAGCCCTATTAGCCCGTATGTAGATCCGCCACTGCTTGTATCTGTATTTCAGATACTTTGATCGATACTTTATTTTTATACCATGATACCGAGCTGATATAATAGTTTAATTATAAATTGTCATTTTAAATATTTTATTTTTACTATAAAATAAATACAGAAAATTAAATATCTGACATTCCATATAAATTAAATTTATAATGGAATGTCAAATTTTTTAAGTGGAAATTTTTATGTTGAACGACCGTAAAAATAGTATGTATATAGGTACCACAATAGTAGGTACAACACTTAAGTAAAATGGGTCAATATTAATGAAAACTAAGTTTTTGAATAACTATTATTGCTATTTTGATAAGCAATTTACTAAAAACATATGAAAAATTATATCCTCACAAGTTGTTTGGAAGTGGACCGTGGTTTTGTGAAGCCTTGGGCAAGACAAATTAAAGCCCTTCAAAAGTATCCAGTGATTAAAAATACACTTTGATAATTTTTTTGAGGCATTTTTTCACTTGAGGCCTGGCTCTAGTCCGCCTCACCCAAGGGCCGGTCATGCTAGTGTGGATATTAAGTTCATTTCCTAATTGAAATCAGTAAGATAAGTACATTTGTTTCCTAAAGGACGTAAAATTGAATAAATTATTAAACGTTCATATAAATTTAATTTGTAAGCGTGAGAATGTCGACTGAAATTGTGTTTATAAATTAATTTTGTTTGGAATGAGAAAAAAATAATAATAATCACATATTTCTTATCAGTAATTTTTTATTAGTGATCAAAAATGATCGTGACGTTACACGAATTCCACTTCAATTAGGGCTAAAATTTGATTGGAAGGAACATCCTCTTAACAAGAACGTATCTATAAGACTTACATTAGTCTTATAGATTCGCAGCTCATACGTCAGCACACATGGCTGACATAATACATACGTTATTTAGTACAAATTTATTCCGTAGAATAGTGTTTTACTTTGAATTTAGTGGGCTTTTTGTGACGTCACGGAAATTTTTCAACAGCCTGTATTATACTGATTAACATGCACTGTTTGTTTGGTAAAAAATATGGTATTTTCATATTTCAGTGTTTTTTTTAACTATCTAGCTGTATCTAGATAGAAACATTTTTGGCATGTATCTGTATCTAGATATTGTTTATAATTCTGTATCTATATCTGCATCTAGATACAATTTTTCTTAGGTATCTGTATCTACATATTTATCTAGATGTATCTATTACAACACTGATCATGGTGCATTATCGATCATGATGGCGTTTTCATAAAAATGTAAGTATTGAAAAATAGAGCATTAATTATTTAATAACAAAAAGAGTAAATAAAAAATACATTCGAGCAATAGAAAAAAAAACTTTGTGTATTACAATCGTATTTATTATTTTATTATACCTATTATATGGTAAGTAATAAATATTAATGAGTTACTAATAAAACGTAACATAACCTTTTATTATGCTTATACGCATGAAATTCATGTAAATTTGTGACAAATTTAAGAATTCTGTTATGACATTTTATGAATACTTCCCAATAACAACTTATACATATTCCCAATAATAAGTATATACATATGTACATGGCATTTTAAGTAGAAAAAATTAACTAAAGTAGAACTTTTCTCGCTTTAAGTTAGCGAATTTCGTAAAAATACGTTCATAATCAAATGACTGAACTCAGGAGCGGTACAAGACGGGTTCGAAGTGTACCCCAAAATCCGTCTGGCGGATTTAGCGACATCGCGGTTATTTAGTCGGTTAAGCCGTTTGGTTACAATTTCTACCGTACACAGAAAGACACATGAGTGACGTTATAAAGGTTTTTTGGTACTCATACCTACAAGGCCCTAAAAAAATGCATATTTTTATTTTTCTCTAAAAACACTAAATAATTCGCACAAATTCGCATTTTGTTATATCTAATGCCACTTGAAAAGAATCTCATAGAACAAAATCCTGATGAGAAAGCAGTCAAAATTTAAAACGTAGAAGAGTTATTTTTGGGACTCCAGAGATTATGAGGCCCCAAGGGCGCGCTTCTTTACACTTATTTACTGCGGGATATTTCTACTATTTGGGTATTGTACTCTCTACAAACTGAGGAATTAAAGAAGACATTACAGATCGGATAAAAAACGCGAGTGAGCATAAATGATTTTGCAAAGGGTATCAAGATTAAAATGGTACTCTACTCTCGTAACTTTGAACTATTTTGAAAGGAAATTATTCCGTATAGTTTGTAAAGGTCTACATAAATAATATATATGATACAGAAGCTTAAATTGTACAATCAACAATTGGTAAGTAGGTAACAACCTGAAAAAGCATATTTAAGTATTCCTCTGAAAAAAAAAGACTTATACGAAGATTAAAGAAAGGATTTATCAATGACATTGAAAACGATTTAGTGTGTTATGAGCACGGAAATGGCCAGAAGTTGCAAGGGATATGAAAAGTTGGAATGCTGTGTTGGCAGGCTGTGCTAGAAGCCAAGGCTCATCCGGGGACATAGCGCCAGATATAATGATGAAGAAGTCACAACAATTTAACAACCCGAACGAATTTGTAATTGTCTCCTTCTTGTGTTGTTCAGCTGATATAATTGCGCACTCAGGAATATGGTTTTATGTATACATGAACTAAATCCCACTTTCTTAAAACTATAACTTTAAACTTTTTGTATTATTTCTCTCCTTTATTTAAAAAAAGTTATTTTAAACTCTTTTGTTTCTGAATAAAACTCAAGTAAAACTTTTTTCGTTTGTCAGTGGTTTAAACTGTTTCTAGATTTTTCCTACACAAAGAAAAGTTGTCTTGTATTGTAATATGGTTTGGTAGTTGTAAGATGGCAGGTTTAAACTGACGGCAATGCATGTGCTAAGTTCATGCATGTTATGTACATGCATGCTCTTGCAGTCTCAAAGAGCCAACATTAAAGTCGATTTTGCGATGCTACACTGGCATGCCGGTAAACTGCGCTAATGGTCACTGCTAAATTTGTTTTCGTACTGAAAAATTGATGTGAAGTGTGAATTTTCACACACTGCATGGTTTCGCAGGTATATAATAAGTGAAGGCGGCATGCTGAGTGTGTAGGACAAATTTTACTTTGTAGTAATCACGGTAAAATGAACGATATTTTTAAAATAATTTATCGTCTGTTAATCTAAGAGCTTTAAAAACAAATTTTAAGTTAAAATATTTTTTTTATAATTTTAATTCGAATACCTAATACCATTATTCGATTACCTAAACTCCATTTACAATAAATATAAGATGACGTCACACTTGGTTATTTTAAGTACCAACGTTATGATATGTTTTAATCAACATCAATCCATAACTCAGTTAGTACATTTATTTATTTAATTTTGTTACATTTTTTCAATGTTGCCAGTTTGACATTTGATTGTTCAATCGTTATTTGTCAGGTTGACATTTAGGTGTTTAGAATTTACTGAGGTTAAATTTAATTTTTTTAAAATTTTATTGTAATAAAAATGCCCAAAGCTCTTAGTAGCCGTGCTCAAAGGATGGTTTTGTCTCTTAGTAATTATTTTGAAAGAGAGCGATGTGTTTTTATATTTTAAAAGGTTTTATAATTTGTAATGTAAGTGAACAAAAACAATATTTAATTTTGTATCTTGGTCGATAAATAAATATTATTTATAATTAATAAAATGTTCTATTTACATTTGTTAAGTTCTTTTTTTTTTGTAATTTTAACTTAAAGGTCTGTTACATAGAACGGTTTATTATCATCAGATGCGAAAAGTAATTTTAGCGTACTCATGAAATTTACACTTGCAGCTAGCGGCAATAAACTGTTCGACTGGAAATAATTTTTGAATATTCATTATTCGAAACAAAATTGTATCATCTGAAATTCAAAAATTTCTATTCGGATGATAAAAAATTTGACTCTTTATCATTGCTTTCCGATATCATTAAGTGAGTTCAGGAAGCAAACTCAGAGCGTTCGAGAAAAGGTCTAAACGCGTTTATTCGAGCGGTCTGGAGTTAAACAGTGTGACTCGGAACACTTCGCGTTTGCTTCCCGAACCCGCTGTGTCAATGTGACACCAGGCGAAAAATTAAAGTAAATTGTATAAAAAGTATTAAAAGAACACGACACATTTCTAAAAACAAATATTTCTGATGAAACTTATACACTGATTTTTTTTTTTAATACTTCATTATACACTAAAATAATATAAACCAAAATTTTTTAGACAAATCGGTTAGAAAGAACTGCTGTGCATCATAATTTACATTAATTCCTTTCCTCCATAGGAAATATAGGTTTTCAATATATTTTTAGAAGTTTTTCGATATAACCTAACTTTTTTTGGCAGTTTACAAATTGGCAACAAGGTGAGTTTTTCAACTGTGACGTCATTTCATAGTTACGGTAAATGGACTTTAATACTATTATTTTAAATATATATTAACGACTTTCCAAACTATTTAGGTCCAAAATCAATTTTATATGCACACGACACGACTTTCTTTACTCATTCAGCAAACTATACAAATCTATTAAATATAAACTCAATTATACTTGACAAAGCAAATAAATGGTTCATTTCTAATAAATTAGCACTTAACGTTGGTAAAACTCAGCAAATTCTCATTACTTTTAAAAATCATGAATATGTCAATTCTAGCTCTGTTAATTTTTTGGGTGTTTATATAGATCCTGCTCTAAAATGGACTCAACATATTGACTATCTGGCATCTAAACTTTGTAAATCAAATCTATTTCGAAACCTCCACAATTTCGTTTCCAAAGATATTCTACGCATCTCGTATTTTGCCCTATTTCAATCCCACATATTCTATGCCCTGTTAGCTTGGGGACACTCTGCTGCAGCATTCAGAATATTTTCATTGCAACGCCGTGCAATCAGAATTTTAGCTGGAGTTCCGTACAGGGATGATTGCAGAAATTTTTTTACGAAATTGCTAATATTGACTTTCCCATCCCATTACATTTATCATTGCCTTCTATATGCCCACAAAAATTCAAACCATTTGTCAACTTTTGAACAGGTTCACTCTCATAATACTCGAAATAAGCGAAATATATATCCTAACTTTACACGCTTAATTAAATCAAGAAATGGTACAAATTATTACTGTACCAAATTTTTTAATATATTACCTGTCGAACTCAAGAACCTAAGCTCCCAAAATTTTAAAAATAGTATTAAGATATATTAAATATTTTTCTAATCCTGTTGCTTTAAAACCTTTATATTTTGCATATATACAATCACATCTAGAATACTGTTCCAGTATATGGAATCCTTTTTTATCAAAATTGGTCTCTTAAAATTGAAAGAATACAAAAAAGTTTTTAAAACATTTGTGTTAAACTGGTAATGCACATTTAATTTCAGAAAGTTACAATTCAAAACTTGTCTTTTTCAACATTTTAAGTTTGAAGGAGAGAAGAGATTTATCTGATGTAAAACAAATTTATAAAATCGCAAATAATCATTTTGATAACGATCATTTTTCTAATCTGATACACTTACATGTGGCAAATTATAATACTCGTACTAAATATGTGTTTCAACTGTCGACGGCCAAAAATAATCTAGCAGCTAATGCTCCGGTTAAAAGAAGTGTTCTTTTGTAAACGATGTTGATACAGTCGATATTTTTAATGACACCCTCTCAACATATTGTAAAAGATCAGATTATATCTTAAGGATAATCCAAATATTTGTTGTTAATATGTAATATAATTATTTAATTGTTAACTGAAAGTTTCCTCGTTTAAAAAGAAAAGGGGGAAAAAGTTAAGCATTTTTATTTTGCTTTTATAAATTTTTTTTCTATAGTTTTGTGTAAGTGTTTATTTTTAAACGGCTACTGAAGTTCCGTACGACTAAGAGTGAGTAATTTTTCGCTGTCCAAAGACGCCGCGAAAATATTGAGATTCCAATGGCGCCGCGAACAAAAAAATTCGAGAAACACGGTTCCGATACATTATAAACTTCATATTTTGACTTGGAAAAAACATATTAATCAACTTAAAACCGACTGTAATAGACGACTCAACTTATTAAAAACATTGGGGCATCAAAGCTGGGGAGCCAATAAACCAACACTACTGAAACTGTCTAGAACAATTATTATACCAAAAATAGATTATGGTTGCCCAATATACGCCACAGCTTGTAAGACGACATTAAAGCAACTGGACACAGTACACCATGCAGCCATACGAATCGCATCCGGCGCTTACAGAACAAGTCCTACTGCAAGCATACTTAACGAAGCAGGAGAGCCAACACTGAAAGAAAGGAGTCAAAAACTAACCACGATGTATGTCACCAATCTGGCTACGAAGCCACACAATCTGGTTCACAATATCGTTTTCAAACACGCAGAACCTGAAAACAACTTACAACTTAAGCTCAATACACCAACACTACAATACATACACAACATTCTAGACACAATACATCTGCAAATCCCAAAACCACAACCCTCGTCACTCCACAAAATTCCACTCTGGAAATTCACCGAAATCGACACAAATACCGAACTTCAACGACAAAATATCCAGCATACCAGCCCAAGAAATCGTAAATGAGTACAACGAAATAAGAAACAAATATCGGGAATACAAATTCCACTATACAGATGCCTCCAAAACCGAAGATACGTACAGAATCGCCATAATATCAGAAGACAGCACTCGAACCTACCAAACACCGTTGGCATCTATCAAGCAGAAGAGGAGGCAATTTCTAAAACCCTGGACATTGCACGTAGAAGCAACCACCGACGTACTGCCATCTGTTCCGACTCTCTCGGCACAATACAGGCGCTAAAAAATAACCAGAGTAAAGATCCAACAACTCAAAAATTTCAGGACAAAACACACAAAACTTCAATAAACAGCAAGACAATCGTTTTCGTCTGGACACCAGGCCACGTTGGCATAGAAAACCCCACAGAAGACGAAGTACGTGCGCAAAATAGTTCATCAAAACTAAACTCCACCAGGTCCGAGTGAATAAATGGACCACAACAACTGAAAATAAACTTATATACATAAAAATACAAACAGAAGAGACCAAATTGTGATAACCAGGTTGAGAATTGGACACACGAAACTCACAAATGAACACATAATGGCCAGACTATACCAAAAGATATGTGAGACCTGCAATCAACCCCGGACAGTCAGGCACGTATTAAGAGATTGCACACAATACCAGAACGCACCATATACAACATACCACAAGACATACAACAAGCCATAAAACAAGAATCCACAATGACAAGCAATATACTGAAATACTTAAAAGCCACAAACTTGTATAATAAAATATGAATCACATTGTAAAAAATTACGTATATAATATATCATGAACTACACTATACTGTATAAAATAGTCTTTAGAATAGTATTAACAAATATATAAAATTATAACACAGACACAAATAGCCATTGACGCCGAAGAGTCTATAAACAATAAATAAAGCAATGTGTAATTTTGCTTTTTGCGGTAGTACGGTTTTGGGGGTATTGACAATAATAACAAATGCAGGAAGGGCTGGGCTGTTTTGTGGTCTGTGCCCTGTTTTAGCCTAGCAGTTTAGTAAGTCCACAAACTTGACAGAGCCAATCCATCCCTGGTAACTGACCCGAGGAGTCTTATTTGAACAAAATTTGAATTTGGTCTCACCTAATCTATAGCGAAATTGATACTGATTTCGGATTACACAAATTTAATATCAACACCATACGTTGATTTACATTGGTGAAATATTAAAATATATGGGTCAGTTTCAAAAATTATCAAATTTACATATGTATAAACCACATAAGATATAAACTGAAAATCCAAGAACGAAACTGCCACTTTGGAATAAAATGTTAAAAGAGTCTGGATTTGAAGATTGAGAATATTTTAATCCCAGCATTCCGAGATTTCAAGATTGGTTGTACAAATATGTGATTAAAATTTGTTATATATGTACATAGATATGTGTCTTGTATAGTACGTCACATATGACAAGTAGGTATCTCGTATATTTCGTTGGTATATAAGTATTTGAATGAGAATGACATTCTAGTCAATATACTTTGAAAATAAGACCTTGTATACCTATTATTAAGGTAATGAACGGTAACATTTTCTTTCAACATTTTTTTTTTCAGAATTAAAAATAACTTTCTAGAGAAATAAAAATTCTCTACAAATATTGGTGTATAGACTGTTACAAATTTTATTTCAAACTATTAGTTTTGTATTAGAATCTTGTAATCTATGGTGTTAAACTTACCGTTAAAATCCAAAGAGGTACGTGGAAGATTTGAAACGGAATAGCATCCCGTGTTAGACTTGTGTAAACCGGCCCCTTGGGCTCCTTGGACTGATGATAACCATATTACGTCGAAAACGTCGAAACGTCTTATTATTTTTTATAGTTCGACAATATTTTTTTTAAATAATTTGAAAATCAACTATCCATATTTAAGAAGCAGCTTCTCTTTTATACAACACTGATTGAACACTACAGCATATTCCGCGTCTATTAACTTTTTTGACACTTTTTTGACACTTTTTCCAATTTTCGTATTTTTCTTTTTTGGGGAGCACTAAGGTGATTAATAAACAAGTTTTTCGGCATTTGTATGAGTAATCTTTTTAAGCAAAAACTAAGTCGATATCCCATCGGCCCTAAGAGAAATTAAGGAATCCGGGAAATCATATTTCACTCCTTTCCACCTCTTAGGGGTTGAATTTCGAAAAATCCCTTCTCAGTGGGTGCTTACGTCATGGAGGAAATATACTCTCCAAATTTCAAGCTTCTAGGCCCAGGGGTTCGGGCTGGGCGTTGATGAGTCAGTCAGTCAGTCAAGACATTCACCTATAACCCTCATATATATATATATATATATATATATGAGGGTTATCTTTTATATAGTTAAAATTACCTTACTATCAAGTCATACTTGAAAGTACAACTTGGAAGGACGACTTGCAAGTGAACTATTTTTAATTATTATTTTTTTATTAGGATCCGAGCTACAGATAGCTCAAAAGTAAGGTTGCGAATCAAAATAGAAGGCACTCTGCACACTTAAAAATAAACTTTTTACTTTCAAGTCGTCATAAAGATAATTGTTTTCGTTAACCATAAATATATTTTAAAAATGTCAAGTTGAAAGCCATATCCAAAGATGCACAACTTAATATACGTTACTATTTTAAAAATTTAAAGTTGTCCTTGATATCCTGTACTTCCGGTTTGTTCAGAAAAATTTAAATAACGCCAAACGATTCTCTGAGTAGACTGTGATCTTCAATTTTTTTCCCAACTTGCTCACACATCGCATTTTCGAGGAAAAAAAGGAGTGGGCGAGTGATCCAATACATCATGTACAAAAAAAACTTCATTTTATTACTCACTAATTTGCTGGTATTAAAGCAGTTAAATATTAAACGAATTAATTATAATACAAATATTCGAACGAATACCGGTAAATGTTTAACCAATAACAATCAGTTTTACAGGATAACAGTATTTGATAATAATTTTACATTTTCTATTTTAACAAGCTATTGCTTCAGTTTTTGCATTTCATTGGTGTACCGTATATGTACGAGCGACTGATGTTTTTACTTAGTTTCTGCTAACAAGCGAATGAAAAATACGTTTTATAAATCCGATTAGGAAACGCGAACTGCTTAAATAAAACTCATGATTTATTCTATGTTTATAAATTATTTATTGTTCATATTTTAAATATATTATATTTTAAATTCATTATATTTACAAATATTACAAAAATTTAATTAAAACACTTTATTAGAGTTCAGTTTACTTTTTAGTTTTCTTCAAGTTTATTGAAATTTATAAACACCACTAAACTTTTTGTTAACTCATATAAATGTTTATTGCGCCCCATGATTATATTTTATGTCACACATTAGCGAGAAACTTAAAAAAATATTTTTTACTTGATAATTTTTATGATAACATATCTAAATAATGTTTTAAGATAATTTTATAATCAATAACTTTTAATGATATCGTCAAAATTATTATTATTATTTTTTGTTTTTGTATATATTTTGTAGGTTAGGTTAGGCAAAATAAGGTAAATAATCGGTGGCCGATTAATAGGTATCTGCCGATAAGGCAAAGCCGATTAATCAGTAAGCGATAAGTAGATTGGCCATCTGCTTACCGGTGCAAACCTAATTTCAAATTAAAAATACTTTCGGCTAAATAGACTTAAGTTTAGAGTAGTTTATAATAAATTAACATCTACACTATCAGCTTCCAACGAAGGAGACATAATCTTGACGATGGGTGACTTTAATGCCCAAATAGGCGAGGATAACACTAATAATGAGCATATTATGGGCAAACACGCACTAGGATCTTTAAATGAGAACTGTGAACTCCTCATTGATTTCTGCACTATACACCAATTCCCGATAGGGGTTAGCTTATTCCTTCACAAACGCATCCACAAAATTACATGGATTTCCCCGAATCATAGCACGGAAAACCAAATTGACCACATCATGATATCCAGAAAGTGGCGGACGGTTTTAGATGTGCGTAGTTTTCGTGGTGCAGATGTAGGAAGTGACCAACACCTCAGCGGCGGCCGGTGAAGCATGTTTGGGAGGGCAATCAGCATGATCGGACACGTTCGTGCTTTGTCGTTGCTATTCTATTGTTGAGCGATGTAGTACGAGCTTGTCCGATCATACCAATTGCCCTCCCAAACATTCTTCACCGGGCGCCGCTGCAACACCTACTTATTGGCGTAATCCGTTTAAAAATAGCAGCTATAAAGAATAACAACAAGCCACGCAGAACATGCTTCAATCTCCAGTGGCTTAAGAATTGTAATGTAGCAAAAAATTTCACTACTTAGAACCAAATCCAACAACTTTCGTATGAGTAACAACATAGAAGAAAATTGGGAGACAATAAAAAAAGCCTTCACTGAAACATCTACAGAAGAGCTTGGTAACTGCAAACCATCCAGGAAACCTTGGATATCTGATGCCACGTGGTCGTTTATTCTAGAGCGGCGAACTATAAGAGATGAAATATATAAATACCACTAAGATCAAAAATGAAAAGCGGGAATTAAGCCGTCTCCACAGTAGTCTTAATAAAACTATTAAAAAGTCAGCTAGGCATGATAAACGTAAGTGGAAGGAAGACCTAGCTGGATGCGCCCAAACAGCAGCGAATTTGAAAGACTCTAGAGAACTTTACCGGATCACTAAACGGCTAGTAAATAAATCTATCTCGGTCGAACACCCAGTCAAATCCATCAACGGAAACTTACTTACCACCACAGAAGAACAGCTAAGAAGATGGCATGAACACTTTAATGATTTAATAAATGCCCCAAAGGCTACTCCTGCCTCGAATATCAACTAGAACTCCCCTAATAATAGACTAGTTAGAATTAACACGGACGCACTTAGAGTGGAAGAAATATCCAAGGCAATATAGGAATTAAAAAATAATAAGGCAGTCGGAACTGATAACATCCCTGCAGATATCCTTAAATCTGACACAACAACAGTCAGTAAAATATTGCACTCCTTGTTAACGCAAATTTGGAATAAAGAGTTGCTACCAGCAGAATGGAAAAAAGGACTAATGATCAAGCTCCCCAAGAAAGGCGATCTCTCCAACTTCCATAATACTCACGCGTAATCGATAGCTGTATTCGTCAAGAACAGGCAGGGTTCCGGCCTCGCATGTCCTGCATAGACCACATTAATACACTACGTATTGTCATCGAACAGTGAATCGAGTGTAGAACTGGTCTGTACCTTGTTTTCATAGATTTCCAGAAAGCATTCGACTGTCCATCTCTCGATGCAATTTGGAGAGCTCTACGAAAAAGAAGAATTCCACCTCAGCTCATAAAACTCATCCGGCATCCTTTATCAGGATGCTACCTGCGAAATTCTGCACAAAGGCGTTCTCAGCGACGCCATTCCTGTTGGCGCTAGCATTAAGCAAGGATGTACTCTGTCGCCCATCCTCTTTAACATCGTTCTAGATGACGTATTGAGAAGGAGTATCGAAACAGGAGACGGAATTCGCTGGACTTTAACTTCCCACCTGGCAGATCTGGAGTATGCAGATGACATTTGCCTTCTGTCTCACACCTTCGACAACATGAGTGCAATACTAGATTCTATCGTAAAGGAGACGAATGTGAGACTTGGAAATCTTCTAGAACCATTATCCATCGTCTTCAAGTGTTCGTCAAATCTTGCTTTCGTAGAATATTACGCATATTTTGGCCTCATGTTATTACCAACGCTCGCCTTTGAAAGAAAACCTTCAAAGCCCCATAGACATCTTGATAAAACAACGGAAGTGAAGATGGATAGGCCATACCTTAAGCAACAACCCTTTGTCCATCAGTAAAACGGCTCTTGATTGGAACCCACAAGGGAGCCGTAGATGTGACAGACCAACGGACACATGCTGTAGACTAACCATGAAGGAAGCCAGCGAAAGCGGCAAAACATGTAGGAAGCTAAAACATCTAGCGCAAGACAGATCCAAACGGCGGATGTTTATTGAGGCCCTATGCTTCACATAGGAGCGACAGGAACCTTAGAACCATGACGACCACAATGCATCTATTTCAAGCTATGTTTAGTGATATGAAGAATAAATATTTATGATGTATTTTGTTTCCTCTAAATTTTTTCTGAAATTTCGCGAACTGTTTGTCATATTAAAATCTTATTTGAGTTCCATAAATAACTTACTGTTTATTAATAGATCAAATAGGTAATTAATCATGTGAATTTACCTGAAAAACACAATACTTTGTCTAGAGTTTGCCAAACTTGCTACATACATTTTTAAATAAGTTTGGTTACTTTATCAAACAGTCCTAATAGTTCTTCAAACAAAATTGGCACACAATATAAACAATTTTTAATTTAAAGACCCAATTTTACTTTTTGACATTTTTTTTGAACCCAGTGTAAGTAACTCTTCCTCTAAAATATATAACCAAATTTGAATATATATGCTACGAAACGATAGAAACTCGCAGACTAACTCATAAAATTTCTAAAAATGTTTTATGGGGTATTATTATAAAGTAAATTAACTCCAGATAAATAGCTCTACTCCAAATACAAGAGAGTATTTCTACTTTGATAATATAGCTTATGAAACTTATTTAATTAAATAATACGTAAGGAATAGAAGTATGATAAATAAAAGAAAAGACGTTATTTATTAATTATAATTAGAGAATACAAAAGTATACATAAAATAATGTCAGATAAATGATAAAAATAGCAAAGAAGTAATTCATATAAATAATCTGATCATATACCAACTAATTTCGAACTAAATTCTAATTGCTTTATTCTATTGTTACCAAATCATATTACTGTTTCAATTGTTGAAGCTATAAGCTAAATATAAAATATAATACTAATATATTAAGCTTAAATAAAATACAGGTGAAGTTTTTTGACGTTTGCGGAAATTTGCGTCCGTTTTTAACTTTCAAAAGTTATGAAGAGATTAAATGATGAATATGTAAAAAAGAATTTAAAATATTCATTAATGCTAAGAGAATATTATATTTCCGAACTTTATAAAATTCATAGGAATTACTAAAAATGTTCTAAAATTTGATACAAAACTTTTTTTTGTACCATCTCTCATTTAAATACACTAACCAGGATTCAACACATTTCACAACTTTCTATCCAATGTAAATAATTTAGTTAAATCAATTCGTATATGAAATAGTTGTTGTTAATTTTGCATAAAGTAACTTAAACTGAATCCTATGTTAAAATAACATTTGTGCGCTCATATTTGTAAATAACATCATCAATTTATAAGCAAAATTTAATTATATTCACAACTATTTTATATCTAACTTCGCAACTTATATATAGAAGATTAATATTAAGTATTCTCTCAAGTTTGTGAAGTGGATAAATTCCCGGAAAATTAAATCTCCTTGAATGTTGATTTTATTTTGTGTGACACAAACACTTACCTCGTAATATTTCTGTTCTTAGTTTTCCTGGAGTTGACAGATGACAAAATATATTTTTGTGCACTCTTTTAATGTTTGATATGAAATAAATCGAATTTAACACTGTTGACAATCGCGTTATCTGGTAGGCGATATTTTGAACCGTGTGTACGTAGTTGTACGTTCCGCGACAGAATAGCTTCTAACGGCTAACGGCAAGCTTCCCGTTTCACGAGTACATTGCCAGGATGACAGGTTTGCGCGCGCGCCTTTTACGAAAAAGCTCCCTTGGCCCCACAGATCACGAGTGGCCCTGTTGCTTCTAGGCGGTTAGCTTTTTCCTTGTCGCCTGTATGACAACCCATTATAAGCAATATCGAATTCTATCTTCAACTACCAAAGTATTTTTAATTACAACACTGCACCATGGAGATTTACAACCTACTATTAATACTCATAAATTCATACAGGAGATTTAATATCTACTCACAAGAAAAACACTTTTTTTTTGTTTTACTTATCACGACTATGAAAATGCAACTATAGGTAAATATGATGAAGTCTTCCTTGCTTGTTTATATTCTAATAAATTCTATTTCCGCGTCAAAACTTTCAGTTTCAGATGTTATTTTTGAAGGATATTTTTGTTTTTCCATTAGTGTACGCTTTGGTATCTTCGTCTTTCGCTGCATTGATGTATAATATTAATCCTTGATGGTTGCATAATATTTTATTAATAAATTAGGTTCCCAACTTGTTGCAAACAGGATTATGTTTTCTGCAGTTATCTCAAAACTTACTGTGACAAATCACGTTTTGAATGTTACCTCATCATATGGGGCCACACAAAGATACATTTTTGAAACTTGGGCCACAAATTGTCCCCCGCACCGCGAGGCCTGATTGGTCATAGCTGCGACGCTGATTGTTTGATGCCTCATCACTTGTAAACCCCGTGAGCCGCCATTGTTATAGGCGCAAATCTTCCCATGACACCCTAACAAGATCAACATAGTTCCTTGTCAAACATAAATATTGCAGAAGAGTTATTAGTGTAAAAAATAAATACGTACGTCTTCGTCTGGGCCTGACTTAATCCATCTACTGGTATTATAATCTTGTTGTGAAATATTGGCAAAGCCCCTATCCATACTAATGAAGAATTCTCTGAGGCAACTACTAAAAAATTGGCAAACTTCAACTGCTGTTACTATTTTGAAAACTGGCAACAGATTACATGTATCAGATTATAGACCCGTGATTCTTTTCTGTATCCCGGTAAAAATTATGGAGAGCATTATATAGTCGACCAACTAATGTCGCACCTACTATAACACCTAATAATACATAAAAGCCAACATGGTTTCGTCCTTGGGCAATCCATTGTCTTGAACATGTTAATGGAAACTAATTAGTGAACAAAACAAATCGATTCTTCAGATATTATTTACCTGCATTTTATAATTGTTGCACTTCTGCCAAACTTCAAAATTACAGAATTAGAGGAAAACTGCTTCATTGGATATAAGCATTTTTAAGCAATGTTCAGGTGGGCCTGCGATCCGAACTGTGTAACCCCCAACGAGTTTTGAACCCTCAGTAAGTGGTGTGCAGTACATCTTGGCCCAAACAAGCATTATCACCTCGGCGACATCGCCTTTGCAGACCACAGACTTCGTGACCTCATTCAGAGGTACTGAGCGGTAACCGGAATATTTTCTAGTGACTTTTCTAGCGCCTCTATCCCCATCAACGCCGACCAATGTCTTAGGAGCCACTCCCTGCAGCTTCGCCACCAAAAATACAAGAAGTAACTAAGGCAGAATTTTAGGACCAATGTGGTGCTCAACCAATGGAACGCTTGTATATTTTGGCTCAGTATATTTCCTCTGGAACAAAGATCTCTAAAACATATCCATAAAGAAAATTTAGTACATGGAAAACATTTAGATTTCATGAAAGGCTTGAAATAATAAATTAATAATTGATAATAAAAATAATAAGTTCCCATCGCATTATTGTAACATTGAATAAAGGTTATGTTTTTCATGTTTGAATAGGGTCTTCTATATAAATAAATAAATACAAAACATATCCAATAGAAGGCAGTTTAAATTTTCTAGAAATGAAACATCAAAAGTACAAGAAATAAAAAATGGAGTTCCACAAGGGGTCCATTTTGGGCCCTATTTTATTTCTTGTGTACGTTAATGATTTACCCAATATCAATACTAATCTACAAACAATTTTTTTTGCCGACGATACAACGGCCTTGCAATCCCAAAATTCCATAACGTCACTCAGAGATGAAAGAAACTTTGCCTTATCTTCCTACTGTAATTGGTTTACGAGGTCTACAAGTATGAAATGCGGATTTTTTTTTTTTTAATAAAACACATAAACTCGAAAGAACGGTAAAAGTTTATTTTTTCAAAGTATGCTCCATTAGAAGTTATACATTTTCCCCATCTTTCAGGCAATTTGTGAATACCTCGCCAGTAGAACTCTTCCCCTTTCCCAGCAAACCATTCATCTAGCTATTCTTTTACATTTTCATATGAACAAAAGTGCTGCTCGGCAAATGCGTGACCCATCGATGCGAACAAGTGGTAATCTGAAGGAGTCAAGTCTGGTGAGTAAGCGGCATGGGGTAGCACTTCCCACTTGAGTGCCTCCAATGTGTTGCAGACTGTTTTTGCCTTATGTGATGGACCGTTATCGTGAAGAAAGATTACCTTGTGCTGTCTTCTTTCGTATTCTGGTCGTTTTATGAGCACCGAATGGTTCAATTCGATCAGTTGTTGTTGGTAGCGTTGGGTATTAATTGTTTCACCAGGTTTTAACAATTCATAATAGACCACACCCTTTTGGTCCCACCAAGTACAGAGCATTGTCTTTTTGCCAAAGCGATTCGGTCTTGCAGGTGATGTGGATGGTGAGCCTCGGTTGACCCATGATTTTTTGCGTTTGGGATTTTCAAAATAAATCCATTTTTCATCGCCAGTAATGATACGATGCAAAAAAGACTTTCTTTTGTATCGTGCAAGCAAAATTTCACAAGTGTTTTTGCGTTTTTCCATCTGCCGACTTTCTGGATCTTACCCATCTTTCGTAGGCGATTGGAAACAACTTGTTGACTAACGCCTAACTGCTCTGCTAGTTGTTTTTGTGATTGACTATCGTCTTCCTGTAGCAATGTTTCCAATTTTGTATCTTCATATTTTTTTGGAGGTTTTCCATGTTCTTTGTCTGTAAGATCAAAGTCGCCACTTTTGAAACGCCGAAACCATCGTTCACACGTATCTTGCGATGGAGCATATTCACCATAAACTTCTCGAAGCAGTCTGTATGATTCAGCAGCAGTTCTTTTCAAATGAAAACAAAACAGTAGTACTGTCCGCGAATGCTCTTTATTTGGCAAAAAATTTGACATTTTGAACACAGTAAAACAAAACTATATAATCACTTTTCAAATTATAACCTATACGCATTTGACACTTAATGATAACTTAACAAAACGCCATATGTGTTGAAACTTTGAACTATAGTCTCTGTTTGCGCGGCAAGTTTGAAAAAAATACGCATTTCATACTTGTAGACCTGGTACAGCCAACAAATTAACGATGAATGATAGTTAGACCCAACACCTGATTTTCTCTACTAAAAGCCTCCTTGAAATAAATAACCCAGAATCGTGACCTTCCTAGGACTAAAGATTGACAGTAAGCAAACCTGGGACATCCATATTAATAATTTATGTAACAAAATATGTTCCTCTATTTTCTGTTTAAAAAATCTTTTAAGCGACAGATTCCATTTCGAAAATTTACTATTTTGCCTGCCTTCAATCCCATTTTTGCTATGCCCTATTAGCATGGGGTCATTCATCGCATACAAGTCTGCTGTTTTCCTTACAACGTAGAGCTATCCGTATAATGAGTAATTTAGGATATAGATCAGAGTGCAGGTTGAAATTTACAGAATTAGGTATAACACTACCTTGCCTGTACATCCATCAATGTCTCCTATGTATACATTGCAAAAATAACGATCTTCATCTTCAAAGTTCCAACCACCAATATGATAACAGAAATAAGAATGATTTTAGAATAGAATACAAACAATTACAAAAATCAAGATATAGTTGTAATTACTACGCTATTAAATTTTATAATGTTCTGCCATCTCCATTAAGAAACGCGACCATTTCTAAATTTAAAAGCGTTATGAAAAAATATTTAGTAGCTAAAGCCTTTTACTCTACTGAAGTATTCCTATTAAACAATTTTAATGATTTGATGGAATTTTATAGCTCATAAATACCTATTTTTCCTTGCCTTTTGCTAGAAATTTAAAAAATTACTTAGGTCTTTTATTTTTAATATTAATTCTCAACATGTATTCTTTTAATGTGTTATTTGTATTGTGCAGTGACATTTTAATGTTTTGACTTAATGTATTCTTATTCTTATTATTTTTTAACTTGTGTAAACATCCTTTGTAATGTAAGTAAGCACGATTAAATTTCTCCCGAAGCACGAATAAATCCCTCATACGAAACTTACATTAACAAGTTAAAAATAATTCAAAAAAAAATTGTTAAATACCTTTGTTTTAAGAATAGTTTATTCTATACGAATTATCATAACCGTTGTTGTGAGTTCCAATTATTAACTTTAAAGGACCGTCGTATTTTGTCTGACATGAAAATGCCGTTTAAAATCCTTAACAAGTTGATAAGTTGTAATGATATAGTTACTTTATTCAGTTACAATGTTCCA
The DNA here is from genome assembly GCA_963971575.1 of Liopterus haemorrhoidalis. Classification (NCBI taxonomy): domain Eukaryota; kingdom Metazoa; phylum Arthropoda; class Insecta; order Coleoptera; family Dytiscidae; genus Liopterus; species Liopterus haemorrhoidalis. Next base: position 64,838,229 of record OZ020614.1, read on the forward strand.
GTCTACAATACTCTACTCAATATACCCTTTGCAAACACTAATTCATATCAAAATTCTCCCGTTATTCGTATCTGTTCTACCTATAATAATCTTTTTTCTGGTATTGATATTTTTGGTGCTAATATTAATGTATTCATGAATTTGTGTAGAATAAAAATACAAAATTAATTTTAGGAAAATTTAAAAAAAATTGATGTGAAGTGTGAATTTTCACACATTTCTGGGTTTTGCAGGAATGTAGTAACTGAATGATGATTATTTGGGATGCCAAAACAAATTTTATATCAAAATATGTTTTTATGAATTTTAATTCAAATGCCTAATACCATTATTTAAGTTTCTAAATATGTGATTTTTTTTTATATAGCAAGGTTCATTAAGATTTTGAAAATTGCGCCTATGGCTTCCATTGGTTGCTTAAATCTAAACCCCGCCCTCGGATTTCGTGAAACATAGAATTAAATTATAATTTCATCACTTCCCACTGGTTATTAAATTTACGCTTTTAAAAATGAAATGCAACATTTACCAAAATATAACTAGAAGTTTGACAGAATAATTTAAACAAAATAAAAATGCAAAAAAAAACAGAAAAAATAAAATTAACAGGATTCGAACCCTAGTTTGCAAATTAAGTTATATTATTAAGCGAACGTCAAAACCAGCTACGCTACTAGAGCTACTGATCTGGTGTGTTACAAAGCGAATTAAATATTTAACATATTTTAGTTAAAAACACAAATAATGCCTTATTTTCCGAAAACATAATCTGATCAAAAATTCCTGTTGTACTATTCCGGTTCACACCAATGTACATTACTTAGAATTTTTTCAGATTTTTAGTTCAAACCGTCTGGGCTACAGGGTGTTGGACAAAAAATTGTTTGCACAATTTTGGCAAAAATCGCATCAAAATAATTTATTTTGCAAAAATAAAATTTTGATCGTTAATTCACGTACTAAGGGCTTTCATTTGATACCCTACTCAGAATTTAAAAAAAATATTTTTTTTTTTCGTTGAGCACATATTTGTTTATATTTTTAGGGGGATGTGTTTTTTAGATGTTTTAGTATTTTTCCTATGTGCGGGTCAAAGAGTTGTATAAGCATGCCAAATTTCAACTCTCTAGATTTAGCAGTTTGGCTACAATTTTTACCGGACAGACAGACAGACAGACAGACAGACAGACGACAAAATGACGGTATAAGGGTTTTTTGGTCATACCTACAAAACCCTAAAAAAAGATGTTATCACAGATATTTGTACTTAAACCAATTATGTATTAAGATTTACTATTTATAATTGTAAATTGTATAGAAATTTTTTGTGTTTTTGTATTTTATTAGTGAATATTTCACTGGGCTAGTCCTGTATATGTTCCAAATAAATAAATAAATAAATAAATAAAGATTATTATACTTCCGGCACTTTAGGACAGTCATGTGGTCAGCGTGATGTTTCAGCCGAGTTTTAAAGAATGGATCCCAGAATTGGTTTAAATAGGTTTATGATCCTTACCAAAAGTACGAATCTGCTCTAAAGAACTATTTTCAAAATAATTTGGTGATAATAATGATATTGTTATTGATCCCTAAAGAATAGTAGAATTCAATTAATTGTTTGAAATAGTAGCCGCTTGTATAGTGCATTTAATTACTTGTCAGTGAAAATCAGACAACAAAAATGAAACTTCATATCTGTCTGTGTGTGATAGTACCACAGTAGTCTGCTTAGTATAAATTCTCTATGTTCTATATTTGTTCTTTGAAAGTTCTCTTTAGTTTACCGCGTAATAATACGGTCGGAACAAAACAGATCGTCGGTTAGCCACCGAAAATTCGCGAACGAAGAATTGATTTGAGTGGCATATCTTCGCCAAATATTGTCAGTTCATCTCCAGTGGATAGTTACTGTTTAACTTCATAACTTGGCAAAGACCCTAGGGCATTATGGTGGATGGAAAATGAATGTTTACACGTAAACTCCTCTGCTCGAGAAATACACTTGCACTCTTACACTTCAGGCACGCACATACGACAGCAGCGAATCTCTTGAGTTCACAAAAATAAATAAAAAACATTTACGATAACAACAAAGATTTTCTGCAAAACTAAATACAGGCATTTAAAATAACAAAAGATATCAAGCAGTAAAGCTGCATTACGTTTATTTTTAGCTATCATGTGCCGAAAAACTGACTACGCTGCATGTAAATTTAATATTTGTCATTGCTAAATCGTCATCCCACACCCTATTTCCCAGACAGGTTGGCTTAAATAAGCTCAGTAATGTATAGTGATCAGAACCAGACTTGTTCGGTAGGCATTTTGGATCTGGTTAATTTTTCGAAAAATATCATTTTTTGTCATTTGTTGCGGTATCAAAGAAAGCACTTAAAATGTAGATTAAGCAACGAAAAGCAGATTTTAAAAGTTCTTTCTGTTAGTATGATTTAACCAAAAAGTGCTTAAAAACTTTTATTCCACAAACTGTAATTCGAAAAATTCTAAAGAATGCACATTGATGTGATTCCGAATAAAACAGCAGGATTTTTGATTTGCTGGATTATTAATAAAAAATATGGGTCCAAAATTCAATATTTCATAATCGAACAAAAATAGAAATAGAACATTAATAGAAAGTTAAGTAAAAAACAATGGTAATAATTTAGAATGGGGCACCCAAAGCTAAATTTATTTAACGACCGATGATTGATCTCGCCCAAACTCAGATTTTACTCAGTACATTACATTTATATCATTAAAACTGCAAGAATAAATCTGCAAAATATTGTTCATATTGGTTAAAGGATATAGGTGTGTCTAGAGTGTTTCTTTTCTGCCTACGAAACCCTAAACATTTCTATATGTAATTTTATCCGCAGTTTCTTAAAGAATAAATCTGCAAAATATTTTTCATATCGACCATAGGATATAGGAGTGTGTAGAGTTTCTTGTTTATGCCTACAAAACCCTAGACATTTCTGTAAATAATTATATTTGTAGATTCTTAGAAAATAAATCTGCAAAATATTTTTCATATCAGTCAAAGAATGTAGGAGTGTCTAGAGTTTCTTGTTTATGCCTACGAAATCCTAGACATTTCTGTACGTTATTTTATCTGTAGATTTTTAGGAAATAATTCTGCAAAATATTTTTCATATCGATCATACGATATAGGAGTGTCTAGAGTTTCTTGTTTATGCTTACGAAACCCTGACATTTCTATGTATAGGTTATTTTATCCGCAGATTCTTAGAAAATAAATCTGCAAAATATTTTTCTTATCGATTATAGGATATAGGAGTGTCTAGAGTTTCTTTTTTATGCCTACGAAACCACAGACATTTCTATATGTTATTTTATTCGCAGTTTCTTAGAGAATAAATTTGAAAAATATCATTCATATCGGTCAAATCTAGGGTGACCATTTTCTTAAGAAGGCAATGCGGGACGGAGCAAAAAAAAAGTCCTCATCTCCCAAATCCAAGTGAAGAGCAAAAAAAGGTCCTCATCTCCCAAAATCCAAGTGAAGAGCAAAAAAAAAGGTCTTCACCTCCCAAATCCAAGTGAAGAACAAAAAAAAAGGTCCTCACCTCCCATATCCAAAATGCGGGACAAAATGTTAAAATGCGGGACTTTTGCGGGACGCATCTTAATGCGGGACAAAATGTTAAAATGCGGGACGAATGGTCACCCTAGTCAAATCATATAGGAGTATTTATAATTTCTTGTTTATGCCTACGAAATCCTACACATTTCTATATGTAATCATATTCGAAGATTCTTAGAGAATAAATCTGCAAAATACCTGTCAATCAAGATACTTGATTAGTCCCCAGTCAGCCAATCACGAGAACCTTAGGAAAAATGACGTCACAGTGTTACCCAGATCACTAACACACACTGGCTAATTATATATGTATGATATCCCCGTCTGTAAAATCACTGTTACCGTGATATTTTGTTTTTATCACCGTTACAAATAGTGACTATACAAGTATAAATCGCGGTGAAAAAATCACTGTTAGTGAAATATTGCTCATCTCTACAAAGAAGTGTCATTTTCACGAAATAAGTGATTTAAAATAAACTTCACATGTCCTGTATATTTATATTGAGTTTCCTAAAATGAAATCTTTTAGTTTAGGTGTTTGAAGATTAACAATTTTTCTTATTTGTGAGTCGGCTCATGCTGGATATGTATCAGTTATTCGCAATTCTTATCATGAATTCCACTCTCAGCCATTTTAGCAGAACGACATTTCTCGCCGAGATTTATTGTTTTATTTTTTACACTCGTCCCATTGCTTTTAATCTTTCATACTTCCAAAGTACCGTGAACTCGATCTCTGGTGTTCTTTTCAAGCCACTTTGAAATAGTTAAGCTAAGTTCGATCGACATTGGCGGGGAATTGACAATATCGACAACGACATATGCCGAACTTAGTTGCAATTGACAAGTTCACTGTGCGCAATCTACTGAAAAAGTTTCATGATCCAGCTGTTAGAAGCAATCATTATGGTAGAGGTATAGGGAAATCGACGAAACAGTGCAGTTGCGTCACTTGAAACGTTACAAAAAAATGTGACGTCAGGTTTAGTACGTTTACATTCATCTATTTAACGAATGTAATATTTGTACGCTGTCACTTGAATCGAAATGAAAATATAAGAATAAGAACAGAATAGAAACAAATAAACTATTCTAATAGGCAAAATAGTCCTACAAAGGACTGATGAGATCCAAAAATATGATCAAAGAAAAGAAAATAAAAATAAGTTGAATATAACCTAAAAACTATGCAGTACACACAAAATCAAATAAGAATATATATAACTAAACACAAAACTGCTAAATAAACAACAAACTAAATAAAAAAGGTTTTTAGAAATTACTATAAGTTAGATATTTGAACATAAGTCAGTATGAAAACACAACAGACGTATTATTAAATGACAAATGTAAACATCGTTTTATTCAGGGATACCAATACAAATGTCCCTATATTAAATAAACACTTTTAAAAATTGCAAATCATCAAAATAACTATCGAACACAAACTAAATATGACTTCAAAAGGTATGTTTTAGTAAAATAAAAGAGCAAAGAGCAATATTATTCTATAATTCACATGCAAAAAATCGATTTAGTTATTTTTTCGCCACTAAGTTTGTCATTGAAGTTGAAGATGACGAAAAAACTGCGCTGTGCGACTGAGCTATAGTGCCATTGCTTTCCATATTGGTAATTAATTTTATTTATTTATTTATTTATTTATTTATTTATTTATTTATTTATTTATTTATTTATTTATTTATTTATTTATTTATGTATTTATTTATTTATTTATTTATTTATTTATTTATTTATTTATTTATTTATTTATTTATTTATTTATTTATTTATTTATTTATTTATTTATTTATTTATTTATTTATTTATTTATTTATTTATTTATTTATTTATTTATTTATTTGATTATTTATTTAAAATAACTGTCCAAATGTTCTGAATCAGTTTTTAAAAAGTTTTATTACGACATTAACAAAATTAAATCATTACAGTACAAGATTCTAATTAAGACTAAAAAATAATATACAGAAATGCTGATTATAAAAAGTGTCAAATACATCCTGGGAATATTTTATATAAAAAGGTGGTGTTTTAGTATATGCAGTCGGCGGGAACTGTTGAGGTAACTCCTCCCCCCTTGGATGAAGGCTTCCTCCGGAAGGCTGTTCGATTTTGGATTTCCTTGGGAATTTTCCTTTTCATTTTCTTGATTTTGCGACTTCATGGATATCTTGTTTTTTACCCATTTTATGAGAAGTTAAAAACTTCCAATGGATAGGATGACGTACAGCGTGATTGTCCAAATATTGGACAAAGTTTTGATCTTCTCGATACATCACAGCAAGATTTGCTTGTATTTTTTCAAGTTTGAGCGTGTTTAATTACATGGTAAAATTTGATATTTTTGATTTGTTTAATACCACATTTAGCGGGCTCATTATGAGTGGTGTACCATAGCTTCTGTCGTTATAGCTTATCTCTTGTTGATCGAGTAGTAATTTGCCGCTATCTTGTTTTATTATCCTACCGACTGCGCCAAATAACTGTCCAAATGTTCTGAATCAGTGTTTAAAAAGTTTTATTACGACATTAACAAAATTAAATCATTACAGTACAAAATTCTAATTAAGACTAAAAAATAATATACAGAACATGTTAATATAAACTGAAAGAAAAAATTCTTAATTCAGTGGTTCTCAACTCGTATTCCGCGGAACATCGATGTTCCGTGAATCCGCTTTCAATGTTCCGCGAAAAAATTCACATTTTATCTTTACATTTACATAAGATACAAATCATCGAAAATTTAAACAAATTTTTATAATAAGATTATTCAATAAGAAAACCGTTACACAGATATACAAACATACAAAGGTGCAAGTATGTACTTTTATTTCAAATCCTGTAGCTTTTATTATAAAAAAAAATAATACTCCTAACAAACAATTTTCAGACAAAACAGGTAAGCAGCTTATGAATAACTCTGTATAATAAATGTAATTTAACTTGATCTGAATATTCTGATTTCAGTGTTCCGCGTAAAAACATATCATGTGAATGGTGTTCCGCGTTTTTAAATTAGTTGAGAACCACTGTCTTAATGAAATCACTGACCTGCATGACTCCCTGTTATTAAGACTAATTCAAAGATTTACTCTATTTTGGAAATTCCGTCTTACCTTTAATAATCTATTTTCTACTATTTCTTGCTTTTACTTCTTGTATATATTCATATAAGTGTAATTTTTAATTTTGTAAACACATTAAAATAAGATATTCGGTGAAACACAATAAAGGTTTTCAGTCAACATAGGTCAGTCCATAAGTTCGTGCGCATTTTTATAAAATTTTTAAACAATGTAAATAAAACATTATTATTAATTTTGAATTTAACCAACAAAGTTGTTCACTGTAAACATCTGCATTAATGGTGTGATTCGGTTCTAACAGTTCATAATGAATAACGCCATACATATCCCACCAAACACACAAAAGTATCTTTTTAGGATGCAAAGATACCTTTGCTGTTGGAGAGGGCTGCTTATCTTTATCTGTCCATTGTCTTTTTCTTGTGACATTGTGATAAATAATCCATTTTTCGTCACTTGTTATCAAATGGTCTAAAAAAGGCTCTCGTTCAAGGCGAGATAAAAGGGAAATGCAGATGTTCATTCGTTGTTCGCAATTGGCTTCGGATAGTTCATGCGGTACCCACTTTCCAAGCTTGGATACTTTTCCGATCTCCTTTAAGTGACGAAACACTGTTCCATGAGATGAATCCATCCTTTCTGCAATCTGATCCACTGTTAATTGTGGCTCTAACTCCACAAGACTTTTAAGAACGTCGTTGCTAAAAATCTCCCTCCATCTTTAAATTTTTTAAACCATTTCTGGGCAGTCCTTATACTAATGGTATTTTCACCATGAACACTGTTAATTTTTATCGCTGCAGATCTGGCAGTTTCACCACATGAAAATAAAAAATATAAAACTGCACGTTTGTACTGATTAACGATATTCATTTTCTAGCGGTAGTTATTTTCATCCGATGTTCACGAAAATTGGTGATAGACTAACTAATTTAATGGGGAATCGAAAACAGGATTTGACAAGTTTGAAATTTTATTATTCTACGTAGTAAGTCATAGGGAATCGCATATATGTTATAAATGCGCACGAACTTATGGACTGACCTGATACATTAGTGAGTTTTACAAAGTTAAATTATCGACAATTTAACATATTAAATATAATTGCTATTTATGTATTTATTAAAACAATATTGTGCTGCAGTTTAATAAAATATTTTGTTACCGCGATGACTTTTTTGTTTCTTGTCGTTCTTCTTACGTATTCAATTCAGTGAACAACTTGAATTGGTTTTATCTGTTTTGCGCGTGGTCTCTGCGGATCTGCAATATTGTATCATCTTTCATTTTAGTATATTCAATTGTTTCGTGGTTTTGTGAAAAATGAATATGATAAACGAAATCAATGATTGAACCTTTTTAAATAATCAGAGCCGTATTTTATCCGGTGACATTCCTGACTTCGAATATGAATGTCGTAAATCGTAATATTATATAAAATGTGACCAATCCGGGTATTTCTGCCAAGGTGATTTTCGTTCATCGCCGACTCATGCTAAAATCAAAATAATCAATTTATTTATCTCTCTTTGGCGTATAGAGTTAGTCTTCCCCTGTAACAGTGATTAGTTTGGTTTATTAGTAGTGTCTTAGAGAAGTAATATTACGTAGTAATAATTTCATAAGATGATTAACGAATTCATGTAAAAATTTAAGTATTATACTAGACACCGAACTAAAATTCAAAGAATATATAAGTTTGTTAATGAAGCGTCTCTTGCACTAAAACAACTATTTATGAACCGTTTCGTGCAAACCAAAAAACACAAACAAATACTATGTGACAGTCTCATCCTATCGATCTTTAATTACTGTGACACGATTTACGGACCTTCCCTGTCGTATTTCGATTCGAGGCGAATTCAAAAAGTGCAAAATTACTGTGTACGTTTCATACTAGGACTAAAGAAAAGGGAACCTACTTCCCAACACCTGAAGAAGTTAGGATGGTTAAACATGTCTGAAAGAAGACACTTGCATTACGCATGTTTCACTCACAAAATCTTAAGCACAAACGAACCTAGCTATTTAGTCGAAAAAATCATTAAAAGATCACAAGCTAACAGTAAAAATACTAGAAACTCTCACATGATACATATTCCCAAACACCGGACAACCTTATTCAAAAAATCATTTTTGTACAACGCTGCCACGATATACAACTCCATTCCGAAAAATCTTAAAACAATAAAAAATATAAGACTTTTCTTTAACAAGTATCAGGTGCTTATGTTAAAAAAGCGGCATTTTATTTTAACAAACATTTCATTTTAACAAATAATTTATATTACATAACAAATTAATCAATTAATTCAACTTATTTTTAGGGTTTTGTAGGTATGACCAAAAAACCCTTATACCGTCATTTTGTCGTCTGTTTGTCTGTCTGTTTGTCTGTCTGTTCGGTAAAAATTGTAGCCAAACGGCTAAACCTAGAGAGTTGAAATTTGGCATGCTTATACAACTCTTTGACCCGCACATAGGAAAAATACTAAAACATCTAAAAAACATACCCCCCTAAAAATATAAACAAATATGTGCACATCGAAAACAAAAATATTTTTTTTAAATTCTGAGTAGGGTACCAAAATTATGCAAAAAAATTTTTGTTCCACACCCTGTAGCCCAGATGGTTTAAACTAAAAATCTAAAAAAATTCTAAGTAATGTATATTGGTGTGAACCGAAATAGTACAACAGGAATTTTTGATCAGATTATGTTTTCGGAAAATAACGCATTTTTTGTGGTTTTTGGTTCACAAAGTACAAAAGTTATACCAATGTAAGACACTCACATGCTAGGCATGCGATAGCGTAATGGGTTAGAGCACTGGTGTCGTAAGCTAAAATGCGCTGGAAAACGAAGGGTTTCGAGTTCGAGTACGGAGTGAATTTTAGTTTTTCTGTTTTTTTTTTTTGCATTTTTATTATGTTGAAATTATTTTGTCAAAATTCTAGTTATATTTTGATAAATGTTGTATTTAAATTTTAAGAGCGTAAATTTAATAACCAGTCTTATTATATGATTAACAGACGATAAATTATTTTAAAAATATCGTTCATTTTGCCGTGATTACTACAAAGTAAAATTTGCCCTACACACTCAGCATACCGCCTTCACTTATTATATACCTGCGAAACCCTGAAATGTGTGAATATTCACACTTCACAGCAATTTTTTTATTTTAGTTCAATTTGTGCCGTACATCGGCCACTATTTTAGTACTTTTTAGGAAGTTATGTTGCATTTATTTAATGTAAACATTGCATATATTTTAATGTAAACCTGCAAAAACGAATGGCAACAAGCATAGAATAGTTATTGCATAACAAGCGATGGAATGAAATACACGCAAAATGCTTAAGAAGATAAGTGCTTTAGAATAACATTCCAACTCTTGTGTTAGAATATTAACTTTCTGTAGTTAAAATTGGTTTTAGATTTGGTAAATTTTATAGTGGTCGTAGAGAAAAATATTATTTATAATAACAGTTTCCGAATAGTCCGATTCTATATTTTTTGAAGTATTATATCGCTTTGATACTAATACTCATTCTATTGTACTGTTCTAGCCTAGCTCCATGGCAAATATACAAAATAAAGGTGTTCGAATTAATACTATACCAAAATAATTTCAGAGGTATTCAAAATTATCTTGGTACAATATGCAAATACCTACAAATTTTGATGTACCGATCGGATTAAATATATTGAAAATTTCTTAAAATTTTAAGTAAAATAATTAACTAGTGCTAAAACAACAAAACTCGTAACGTCTTTCATTCCATGACGTAGACAGGGCTTATCTGACATATTTCCAAAACTGACACCACTGACAGTAAGCTTACTGGCGAAGAGGATTGGTTGTCGTGTTGAAAGTGCGTCGACGGTTACCAAAGTGACATCCATCGAGATCCACCGCAACTTAGAATCTCCAAACGCGAGCATTCACGTAAACAACGCCAACAAATATATTTTATTTTAAATTCTTAAAGGTGAAGCAAATGGACATTTGCTTGCATTAGTTTTCTTTTAAAACGCCGCTTCTTAGTGAAACGTATTTATAAATCATTTGAAAACATAAGTTTAATGCAGTATATTGTTTTAAAACTACACTCATACCTCGCTATACGGCCGCTCTTTATACGGCTTTTCGCTATAACGGCCTTCTTTAATTATGGCACTTTTTCGATATACGGCCCAAAATGTTTCGTTAAACGGCCAAAAAAATAATAAATGTGAATAAAATATGGCCAGAAAGAATAAAAACTAATGATCCTTAAGTTGATTCTATTTCTGAACTTCGACAAACCATATTGAACCTAGCAAATGATCTTGGTTTTGAGAATTCGGAATTGATTCGTTATACGGCTTTTCGCTTTGCGGACAACTTTTCCGGAACGTATCTAGGCCGTAAAGCGAGGTATGAGTGTATAATATACTAGTTCACCCGTTGCCAACTGTGTTGACAAACACATCATTACCTTAATATGGAACTTGTTCGACACCTCAGACTTCTATCTCTAGCCATACGCCTTACTTCATCCAATTCAAATTGAATCAATTCTTCGCCCATTATTAAAAACTGGACAAATAATGGCTATTATTCCGAATTATTTATTCATTAACTTTTTAAGATGGGAAAACTATTCGTTTTCACTCAGTACATTACATTTATAATATTAAAACTAAAAATGATTTGAGACGTTAAATTTAAAATATATTTATTAAAATAGATTTTCCAATTTCTTATACTACCTCCGTTCCACAATAAGTGAGCGGTGATAAAAATTCCAAAATAAGTGAGCTATTAAAAAAATTATCAAATAAATAAATAAATTAATAAATTAATAAAAAAATAAATAAATCATAAAACACTAACTGTTTATTTAATTGATTCTGTTGGACGATTCTGTTGTATTATAATTTGGTGTATTTAAAAATCACTTTAAATCTGTAGAAATATTTTCAATATGAAATAGCTCATTTATTGTGGAAGGGAGGTAGTATAATATAAAAATACGCACACGGAAAAAAGCGCACATGAAAAAATACACACACGGAAAAAAGCGTACTTACACTATATCTCAAATCAGTTTGAAATAAATTGTGAAAAACTATTACACAGTAAAATTTAATTGTTTGCCGGCTTTAATATATTGTGTTCACATTTGTAAGGTCAAACCAGATCTGGTTATTTTGGTTACTTTTATAGGGTATTACTGACTTTTAAATGTAAATTTGTCATTTCAAAATATTCCTTATGCTGTAAAACCTACTTCAGATCGTTGGTTATGATCATTATAACTAAGATATCATTTATCTTTATGACATATGTCAAATGGAATGACATTTAAAGAAAGTGAAAATTTTTACCATGTTTTAATACCAACATGACATACAATTTCAAAGGTGCAAACTATTGAATGTATCAATTTGTAATTTTTACCAACATTTTTCGAACCAATTTTAAATTTACACAAATAAGTTGTCACCTAGAGGCGCTGATATGAATGACCAAACTCGGCCGGTAATTTTTAAAATTATTAATTTTTACCAAAGCGTGTTTTACTTACTGCATTATATTTACATTTTTGAAAATTTAAAACGTTAGATATTTTAAAATGTTAATCGTAGAAATAAAAAAATAATAAAGCATTGAAAAAATAATAATAAAGAAAAGAAAGTAACATTTTTATAATATAATATATATCTTAATTTAATAGCAATCAAAAATACAAAAATAGAAATTAAAATAGCATTTAAAATAAAATAAACTACATATAATAAGTATTAAAAATCAACAAAACAACTTTTTCAAAAGATGTTCAGGTACTTTACACTAAAATAATTTGTATCTTTCAATATCTTTAATTTCCTTAGGAAGTTGGTTATAAAGTATTGTATATAAAGTCAAACCTTTAGAAAAAACACTGCTCTTAGTTGCTTCCTTTCTAACACAAGTTATGGAAAAATCTTCCTTATTTCTTGTGTTCTACACATGTACATCTTTATTTTATTTAATTCTTTTCCTACATACTTTCATCAAAACCAAATATTTTTTGAAATAATTATTTTTCTACAACTAATAATTTTAATTTATATTATTTTTATGTAAACATATCAATTAACTATTATCACGCGTTATATGTCAATAAACAATTCGGTAAGCTTTCGGAATATTTCGTTACATTTCGGAATCTCGTTTCAAATTTGTTTTTGACGTCATAGCACGCACCCACGCAGGGACACACGTTGGCGTATTATATTATAGATTGTTTGTAAATACAAACTATTTTTCCACTGAATTTGTCAGAATTTTTGCTATTAGTGGGCAAACTGCTTATGAAAATCAATTGCAACAAATTCCTTGTTGGAAAATATCAGCGAAATCGTTTCAGTGACAACTAAATAGCGAAATAAACAATGTTTAGGTTTGAATTTTAAACTTTTTTAACAGTTCCGTGATATGATGATGTTGGTGCTGGTGATTTTGTTGAGATAAAAGGGTAGATTGGTTTGCTTTTAGGTCTTTTGTTTATATAGACCCAAGTTCTTGTATGTGGTTGTATGTGGTCCATGCTGGAATGCCTTTTAACGGAACTTAGTGCATAGTTGTTAAATGCCAGTACTGGGCATACGGTACGAACCTAGGTCGTGTTGCCGTGTGGAATGCGACGCTGGATTCGCCGTGTTTTAACTCCCGAGTGCCTCGCTCGCACTCCGTGCCTCGAACCCGTACTCCGTACCGCCACTGCTACATACACCCTGCCTACACCCTGCCTACATATATCGCAGATGCATGTTCTTTAAACCGTTATATGATTTTACGCACGTACCTACTAAACCTATCATATTGAATTTTTTATTAAATTCAATTTTGCCTCCACTATTTACACCTAAATGACACTGTAACCGTTTAAAGTCATGTCTGATTCATATTATCGAGTGTCTACTTGTTTTAACTAGCAAGAATCTCTTATGCTTGCTTTTAGGTAAACCGAAAATACAATTTACGACAATTACATTATCAGATCAATTCTGCAAAAAGTTACTATAATCGTTACCAGGGCCGCCCCTAGCATTTGCGGGGCCTGGGGCAAAACAGGAGTTGCGGGGCCCCAAAACTGGATTTGCGGGGCCCCAAAACTGGATTTGCGGGGCCCCAACGATATATATATTGAATAACGATATTTTCTTTAATATTATTAACTATTAACAAAGTACACATAGTTATATTCAATGAAAATATACATTTTTTTCAACTATTTATAAAACTTGGAATAATATTTTTAATATATTTTATTATTTTATTACACGACAGACGAAGCGCGGGGCTCTTACAGGCGCGGAGCCTGGGGCAGGTGCCCCACTTGCCCACGACTAGGGGTGGCCCTGATAGTTACCGTGTAGTAACGTTACTTTTTTAGTAACTTTAACATTTTTCGTATTCTGTAATATCTAACTGTAGTGACGTCGCTTTGAAAGTTATATCTTAGTGACAGTTACTGAGAAAAGAATGAAGTTAGTTACAGAAGCGCAACACGCATGCGCATTGGTGGTATACAGATGACAGTTGAGGTTAAAAATATCAAAATATTGTATTGCTTACATTATTTTGTTGTTATATAATATATATTATGGTATATACGTTTATATAAAAAAAAAAAAACAAAAGTACCACTTTACACACATCAATTTATTTATCAATTTTTTTGAAAACTTTTACATTACCAACTGTAAAATATGTTAACCTGTTTATCAGATTGAAAATATTGACTAAATCTTCACAAAGTTACGAACTGTAAACAAAAACAAAAGAAATAACCTAGATGATGGTAAATTAGAACGTTCGAGGTTATGTAAAATTTGAAAACGAAACACAAAATATATATTTGGAGGTTATACTACAACTAAACAGTTGGCAATATCTTAACAGATAAAAATATACCTAGAATTCCCTAAAAAATTGATGAAAAATAGAACTTGTTCTATTTTCAAAATAAATTGATCAATTTTTTTGTCAATTAATTGACGAAATTTGTACACTTTACACACATCAATTAATTGAATGTCAACTTTTTCAATTAATTGATCAATTAATTGAATCGTGTAAAACCCACTTTATATATGATTAATATTGATAACCATTTAAAGCCATGAAAATGTGACATTGAAAACATGAAAGGGGTCTTGATAAGAGATGTTACTTCTCCACCTGTCGAGCCACATTTATTTTCTTCTTGTTGAGACCATAACATTTTCTTTAAGCGGATTACCATCCGACTGTTGGAGTGAGAAATTCTTATGTTTAGCCTTGAAGTCTACAACCTTTGAAAATTTTTCATCTTTACTGATAGTTAAAAAATACGAGAAAAACATCTAATATTTTAGTAAAAGAAACAAATTCATTATGTAAAACCAGAAATATATAAATAAAGAAGCAATCACAGAAGTGTGAAAACGTTTGTAGTCGGACAAACAAACAAACGGACTGACAAAATGAACATATGACGTCAAAGGAGTGCCTTCTCCCCATGGTCAACAAATTGTGGTGTTAGGTGAGTTTAGTTAGTTTTCTGTGGGTTATTTCATTTTGAAATGATGCAAGGACTGTTTAATGATACATCTAAAAATTAAATTTTAAATGAACTTGCTTGATATATTTTTGTAATGTAGCACGAGTGAAGATATTTGCAAAAAGTAATTAAGAAAAAGTTTTAAACCAGGTTTAAGAGATAATTAATGAACATTACGTCATAAATTTAAAAATGCTTATTCATATGAAAGGTCCGTAGAAAAACAACGAATGTCCATCAAACGTATTTTATAAATTTAGAACTAGAATGTTACAGCAGTGAAATATCAATTTAATATTTTGGAAAATACAGGCTGATCCACAAAAATAAGGTTTTAAGGTGTTAAAAACAAACCATAGACTGTTCTTATAATTATGAGAAAATACTTATGAGTACGGAGATATTATTGTACCTACCCTCAAATTTTAAAATAAAATTATAACAATTTCTAATATTTGCTTTTTGTTACAGCTAGATAGATTTCTATATTCACTTATTATTACTTTTTTTTGTTGGTATTAAATTATATGGTATCTGTAAATGCTCGATAGATGACGTTCATAAAATCGAAATTGTGGAATTCTGGAATTTATTGTCCAGAGGATACATATACATATATTTTAATTTTAAAACGGAATGGTTTGGCCGTTTTGAAATTAATGTTTAAATATACAAGGTATTATCATTTGTTTTAATATTCTTATTTCATTTTCACGATTATGATAAGATCCTTGCTTAACAAAAGCCTTCAAGACAAAATAATTATGAAGAAAAATGTTAAATACTGCTGGTTTAAAGATTCAATTAAAAGATCTTCACAATATTCTGAATAACTATAAAGAGACAAAAAGATTATCACAAGAATAAAGGGAGAAAAAATTAAGTGACACTGCACTAGATGCTTCGCAAATACCGCTTAGAGGAATATTTTGGACCACGCTGAAAGAGGTTAAGTAATTTTTCATATCTAATTATAAACAATTTTTGAAAGAAGAAAAATTTTATACGGAAAAGTATTGTTACGTGTTAAAAATAAAATAAGGTGCATTGTTTTCTCCATGTTCAAATTGTTCACCTCTTGTAGCCAGTGCTACCACGAGAAGTGGAACGAAAGGTACCAATATATATCGAAAAAAGTACCACGAAAGTACCATCATGACTATCCTGATGATAAGTATTTTGCGAAGAGATAATGGAATTAGTAAGTAATCCCAATAATTTTCTTTGAAATATTCTGTTTTCAGATGAACCAACATTTCCTATAAATGGTCGACACAATCCATCGGTCGTACCCTACTGATCACAAAGAAATCCACACCAACATTATAATTGCATACAGCACCCTGGAAAATTAAACGTGTGGAGTAATAATATAACTGGGCTTTTTATCGAAGGTAATTTGAACGGCACAAAATACTTGTTTCTTCAAAATGTAGTAATTCCAGCTTGAAATTGATTACCTGGAGTTAGAATTAATGATAAGGTTTCAGCAAGATGGTTGCTCTGGCCACAATATTGTAATTGTACGGCAATATTAAAATAGTATGTTTCCCAATCGCATAATTGGAACTTTCGGGACTATTCGTTGGCCGACTAGATCTTCAGACTTAGCTCCAGATTTCTTTGTTTGGGGTTATGTTTAATCAAAAATTTACGTATTCCAAGAAGAAAGAGCTCACACACTGGATGAATTTAAACTTTCAAATTCAAAATTTAAAATGCTTTTATAAATATCTCACCTCAAACGCACTCTAACTTAAGAACGGGATTCTTCAAACGTGTAGGTTACTGCTCAGCAGAAGGGGCAGATTTATTTGAATATTTATTGTAATTTTCAATTAAATATTGTTTATATTTAACAATATGTTATTTTATGCAGTTATTCACTTTCATATTTATTTTCATTACAATATTACATTACAATATATTATTTTGTTCACTGTTACATGAATTTTTGTATATTTTTAATAAAATATGAATAAAATAACATCAACATATCTAATATGAAAAATCGTTTGTATTTTATTTCCCTATGTTCGCACTTGTGATTTCCAATCTGTATGTACACACTTTGTAATATACGTGGACGTTTGTAATGTCCCACACATTCAATAATTAAAGAGACACATTGATGTAGAAAAAAAAAAACTGTATTTATACAAAATTAGTTTTTATAACGTTATAATAACGTGATGAACTGTGCCAACACTTACTGCAACTTTTTTTTGCTATATCTTCAACAATAATATGTCGGTCTTCACGAATAATGTCGTCAATGCGGGTTTCAAGTGAAGGAGTTGATCATTTTTGAACTGTTCTACCTACTTATAAATATTTTCGCGATTCGTACAACTTTCACCATACTGTAAAATCATTCAGGTAAAGATTTTAGCCGGTTTTTCACCTTAAGAAAGCAAAAACCGGATCACTAAACGTTGTTCAACTAACGTGGAAACTTCCAGCGGTCACGCCATCGTTAAATGCAATTTTCCCAGTGAGGTACTACGAAAAATTACAATGATTCCCTCTGATCTACCATTCAATTTCAAGAAAATTCTATTTCCCATAAATTTTTGTTTTTAATGACAATAAAGCACAAACAAATGCTTCACCTAGCATAGAAAGAGTTCTATAATTCACCCCGAATCTAGAATCGCCCCTTTAGGGATTGATGATTGGAGCAAAATACTGAATTTAATTTTTAAACACATATAGGGATAACTTTGTAAGCAAAAACCAAATCAATATATTATTGGACCTAAATGATAATGAAGAATCCGAGTAAAAACATTTTATTACTTTTCATCCCCTATGGGTCGAATTTCGAAAAATTTTATATAAGCGGGTGCTTGCGACATGGAGGGAATATATTTCCCGAATTTCATGTCTCTATGTCAAAGGACGTCCTTTCGAATAAAACATTCCAATTTACCTCTTTAGAGATAAAATTTAAAAAACTTTCAAAACGATTTCTAAATATTTTAAATAGAAAATTATGTACCAAAATGGAATGTTATAACTCAGGAAATACAAAGATTTCTATAATTCACACCGCTGTAGAATGTAGATTCGCTGCTTTAGGGGTTGATTAGGGCAAAATCCTGAATTTATATTTTAAATATTTCTATGGATAACCTTTGTAAGCAAAAATCAAGTCGATACCTGATTAGTTCTAAGAGATCCCTGAAATCACATTTCACCCCCTTTTTTAAAATACCCTTTGTAAAAAAAATCAAAAAACGATGGCAACCCCTTTTAAAGAAATTCTCGGGACGGGTGATTTGTGAAAGTTTGGTCTATCATTCCAGCGTTCTAACCAATTCGTTACATTACTCCCTCCTTTTAAAAAGTGTCTATCCATTTATACGGATGGACACCTTTTCTCAGGGTCCTTCTCAGGTTTGGCTTCAAACCGGAGAAGGATCCAAAGAGGAGTAAATACTTAATCTTGGGGGACGGAGATACCAATGGAAAGACCTGTAGAGGGGAAGTCATTGTGGACCTGTGCATCTCTCTTGACTTGGTGGAAGTTGACCTCGCTGATGGTTGTGGAAGAATTGAACTCAGATGTAGACACTGGACTGGCTCGATGTCTTCGTGGAAGATTGCAAACTCGCAGCTCTAAGATTTATTTTTAAAATGCCCCTTGTAAAAAAACCAAAAAACGATGACACCCCTTTTAAAGAATTTCTCGCGACGGGTGATTTGTGAAAGTTTGGTCTATCATTCCAGCGTTCTAACAGATTCGTTATATTACTCCCTCCTTTTAAACAGTGTCTATCCATTTATATGGATGAACACCTTTTCTCAAGGGTCCTTCTCAGGTTTGGCTAACCCTTTCAGCATTTTAACCGATTCGTTACACTATTTAAATATTTTTGTGAACTCCAGAGAACTAAAATTATATTAGACTGCTTCTTATAAGTACAAAAAATTACGAGTGATTAAAGGGAATATGTTACAATGTGGTTGAAATTAAATATATGGTCATAACATTTGTGATTTAAGCGATATTTCAAGTGGTACACATATATTTTGACACAGTCTGCTGAACCTGGCTGGTGTTAAAAAAAATGATTTTATACAACTAGAAGGGTGGGCAGTTGTATAACAATAATTCATTGTTCTATGACAGCTTCCTATTAACTGATGGTCCGCCCCTGCTCTTTATTATTGAATTATGTGAAATAGTTTTCAGAAACGAGATGGTGCTGAATTTTTAGCATTCACTTATTGTGCTCAATCTATTGATCTCGAGCGGAAGTATAAAATGCTTCCGACAGCAGAGATACAAACCATCCCTTTAAAACCTTAGCGGAGAAACAAACCGGCGTAGTAAATGCTACATCTATCAATAAGTTGATAAAGTATAAATATTTGGAGTTCCTAATCAGAGATGTACAAAATTCTAATATTATATCATCCGAATAATCTTAAATAGATACAAGATTATGACTTATAGCTTATGACTAGAGACCGGACAAATATGCAATAACTAAAACAATTAAAAATCTAATTATTTAGTCTCTGTTTATCCCCGTGCCATAACACTACAGCCGCCATGTTTTATTGTCTTTGTAGTGTACTTAGGATTGTACCTCGTGCATAGAGGCCTGCGTACTTGCTTTTGGCAGATACCAGGATTAAATAAAACAATTTTTGTTTCATCAGAACAAGAATATTGCATCTTTTGGACCCGGCCAAAGTTGGTGTTCTTTAGCAAATTGAATTCTATTTTCCCGTTGTCTCTTGCTTAACAGCGGAGTCTTTCTTGGTTTTCTGGCATTCAGATTTACTTTTATAAGATGTTTTCTTACAGTTGATTGGCAGGTCTAATTCGTTTATTATTTGTGTAGAAGTTATAAAAGGGTTTAACTTTGTATACCTTACAATTTTTTTATCTGTTGTTGGCGAAATTTTTGATATCTGCTCCGACTTACAGGTTCTAGAGTCCATTTCTTGGCATTTGATACCATTTTAGCGGAGCATCCTAGCACATTCTGTATAAATTTAGAAGTTTTACCAGAAATCAACATTTGTAAAATCAACTGACGTTTCTCCTGTGTGCAATGTTTAGCCCTACCCATTTCTACTAAGAAATAAGAAAGATATTTAATTTTTTCCGTGGTTTTAAATATAAAATCAACTTACTTTTCAATATACTCAAAAATTTATTAAAGAATAAAACTGTTTGGTTAGCTAGGTTAATAAAACATGAGAAAACTTGTGGATACTGCTATTTTTACGAACACTATAAAAATTATGTTTTTGGTTTGTTTAAGGGGCAACTTACATATTTATTTAAAAAATTCAATGCTGTCAGCTTAAATATATAGACTTATTAGATATACTATGGATGTAATGCAACTAGATAAATAAATAACTTTAAATAGAATAAATATAATTTTACCATTTGCATTAAACCACTGCTATTTTTACGCACACGACTGTATATTTTAAATAGAAAATTATGTACCAAAATGTAATGTTATAACTCAGGAAATACAAAGATTTCTATAATTCACCCCGAAGGTAGATTCACCGCTTTAGGGGTTGATTAGGGCAAAATCCTGAATTTATGTTTTAATTATTTCTATGGATAACCTTTGTAAGCTAAAATCAAGTCGATATCTGATTAGTTCGAAGAGATCCCTGAAATCACATTTCACCTCTTTTTTAAAACACCCCTTGTAAAAAAAAACAAAACAAAAAAACGATGGCAACCCCTTTTAAAGAAATTCTCGTGACGTGTGATTTGTGAAATTTTGGTCTATCATTCCAGCGTTCTAACAGATTCGTTACATTACTCCCTCCTTTTAAAAAGTGTCTATCCATTTATATGGATGAACACCTTTTCTCAAGGGTCCTTCTCAGGTTTGGCTAACCCTTCCAACCGGAGAAGGATCCAAATAGGAGTAAATACTAAATTAAACTGATACCTATTCTGTACCAAAATGTATATTTAAATGGTGATGTTATGTTAAATTTTTAGCAAGATGTGCATGTGCAAGATGGGACAAAATCTGACCTTTTTATTTTATTTAACCGCTAGTAAACTTAACATATTCGTTTCAGAATAAGGATATAAGCTTGCAGTGGTGCCTCTTTTGGTATCTGCTGAAACTAACATCAGAAAGCAAGACTAAGCCAGAGTGTAAACTCCGTAATATAGATGGTAGTTATAATCAATAAATTCTGTGAGAGTAGTCCGGCTATAAAGCTAGTGATAGAGTGCAAATAAATAGTCTAAACTTATTTCCACTCCTCTGTCTTTTGTTCATTAGATTATTCCCTTGTATTTTACCATGCTTTATTTGTTTTCAACCCAAATATATGAACGAAAAATAGAGCTCTCATACATTTAGTTAACGTATTATTAAATAAAGTTTTTATTTAAATTCCAGACAGGATATCACTACTACCAAAAAACACACCGATTTTTTTTAAACCGCCTTCGGCATGCGCCAGTACTTTGAATGTCCATTAAATGTTTGTTTCCATTATTGATTATAATCTTTATATATTTATATTATCAAAAATTCCTGATGAGCTATTGCGGATCCCATTAATGTACGTTATTGAAAATTTTTGAAGATATTTAGATCATCCCTCTGAGAAAGAGGGTAGGGCAGTGGTTCCCTTTTTGGTTCCCGGCGCTCTTAACCCCTTCAGTAATCATTAAAAATTTTAAAAATGGAAAAACAAAATTTTTTATGAATGAATTTTATTTACTGAACATATATATCCTTCATAAAGGCCATTTTGGGCCCAAAATTGGATTGAAAGTTGATATTATGGTGCATAGTGTGGGTCGAGAAATAAAAGAAATTCATTAAAAAATATTCATTTTCTCTCGTACCTCATTTGAATCATCGTAGCTGTCTTTTGTCTCGCTTCCACAAAAATCGTATTTATTTTCGCCCGAGTACATTCGGGAGTAATCTTTTCTACAGGTAAAGCTTGCCCGAGTTATCTCGGGTGTGGGAACGCCCCAAGTCAAAACATTGATCTAACTAACGCAATTGGAGAAATATTGGAATATTTCCGCGGCGCACAGTTTGGGAATTGCTGATATTAATAAGAAGTAAGTATTAGTTTATAAAGATAGTTAAAAACTGGACTGTGGACTGTTTTTTTTTAAATGTTTTTGCTGCAAATGTCAAAATTTTAGACCTTAACACAAGAGTGACCATATATTTGTGATCTAAGTCTAAAAATATATAAGTATGCCAATTTACCAAAAAAAAATTTTTTTATTCTACTAAAATTTTGAAATTTTGGTCAAAAGTCTCCAATTTTAGCCAAAATATTGTTTTAAGCTAGTTTTTGGGTGAGGATTATGAAAATAATATTATAAAAATGCATGCTTTCCTAGTTTTTGAGCTAGAGCCGATTTGGGTCAGTTTTTTGCTGTAATCTCATAACGCGTTAAATAATTAAATTTTTTTTCTAGATTAAATAAACGACGGAGAATCCAAAAATTTTAACCGGATGTCAATAAGTCTTCAACGTAACGATCTGTCGACCCTCCCCAACTTATTTTCTGTGGAGACCCCGCCCCTTTACCTGTTATCAATATGACACCAACATTTTTTTCTATCCAGGATATTTAAATATTGAAATATATTACATGGAAATGCATTTTAATAGCAAACTGTAAAATTGCAAAATTTTAATGCATTTCATATAACTATTCCCTTTGTCAAGAAGTTTTAATAAATTTTGTAATTAAAACTTCTGCATTATTTCCATAAAACTAATTGTTCATGTATTGTAACACGGTAAATATTGTAAACAACAAAAATTAAGACAAATATTAATCAGTCATCGTTGATATTTTAGGTACTTTACAAAACAATTTAGTTAGTAAGATTGCCAGATCAATTCTGAAAAAAATTATTTTGTAGTAAAACTTACAACAAGACGTACTACGTTACTACAAGATAAAATATTATAAAAAGTGTAATGACTTTCATTCATGATAGTAACTGACCTTGCTCATAGAGACAAATTTAGTTACAATGATCATAGTAACTGAGTTACAGAATTGGTCTGTCTATATCTCCCTCATATTATGAGTATCCAGACTTGCGAGCGGATCAAGTTTGGACCTCCCTCTAGTTCGCTAGCTAGTTGCTATGATTGTCATGAAAGAATTAAGGGTTGTTCAATTTAAACTAATCTACTTTAATTATGATACGGTTTAAATATTTACATTATTTACAATAGACTTACAATTAATTACAATTGGCCCAAATAACCAATTGTCTCTCCAATGTTTCTGAATCTTGTCTCTGCATGTCTCTAGATGGATACTACACTCATAGTGACAAATTTAGTTACAATGATCATAGTAACTGAGTTACAGAATTGGTCTGAATATTACTAACTTATATGAGAATTATAAAAAAAATATGTCCTTTCTGTATGGCTCTCAAAATATGTTATTACTAGCTGAGTACCCGTGCTTCGCTACGGTATATTGCTGGTTTGTCTTACTCCTGCAGTTATTAAAAGTCATGGTGATAGGTGGCCAAGTGGTGGTCAGACCCAAGGCCAATAAAGTAAAATTAAAAAAATAAATAAAAGTCATGGTTCTTTATAGATCGCATTGGTGATTTTTCCTCACGGCCTGGTATTACCAGGCTACTGGATGAGCTCACTCTGGAGTAGGGCTCGTAGAACTGTTCATGTGAGAAGCAGCCCTCCCTCAAGTCTGTCCTGTACCTTGAACCTAGTTTCACCACGTTAGGGATTCATTTGTGTAAAATACTCAGTTTGTTTCTAAACATGTAATGGGTGTTTTTTTTAGAGGTATAGAACTTTAAATTGCAATAAAACAACGATGGATTATTCGATTGACATGAATTTTTTTTTATTCGAAAGATAATCTTGTGGCATTACATTTTAAATATGATTTCTGGCATATGACCGCCACGGCTGGCTCGGATGTAGTCCAATCTGGACGTCCAATTTTCGATGACTTTTTCCAACATTTGTGGCCGTATATCGGCAATAACACGGCGAATGTTGTCTTCCAAATGGTCAAGCGTTTGTGGCTTATCCGCATAGACCAATGACTTTACATAGCCCCACAGAAAGTAGTCCAGCGGTGTTAAATCACAAGATCTTGGAGGCCAATTCACAGGTCCAAAACGTGAAATTAGGCGGTCACCAAACGTGTCTTTCAATAAATCGATTGTGGCACGAGCTGTGTGACATGTTGCGCCGTCTTGTTGGTATGATTTAATGTAATGCCACAAGATTATCTTTCGAATAAAAAAAAATTCATGTCAATCGAATAATCCATCGTTGTTTTATTGCAATTTAAAGTTCTATACCTCTAAAAAAAACACCCGTTATATGGGTAACCTTTGACAGCAAAAACCTATTCGATATCTCATCTGTCATAAGAGATATTGAGGAATCCATGAAAAAACGTTTTACTCCATTTCACCCCATAGGGGTTAAACACGAAAAAAACCTTTCTTAGTGGGTTCTTACGGCATACTGAAGAGTGTACTCCCCGAATTTCTTATTTAACAAAAAATAAAAAACTAATTTACCCTTTAGGAACGAAATTTAAAAAACTATCAAAATACTATTGAAAGATTAAAAAAAAACACCTATAAGCCAGAAAGGAATATTATAACTCAAGAAGCACAGGATATATGAAGGGTTTCTATAATTCACCATAAATCTAGATTTGCCCCTTTACGGGTTGATTAGGGCAAATTATATTCATTGTAAAGGTAAACTTCGCCAGCCAAAACCTAGTGGATATCTCATCGGACCAAAGATATATTGAAGATTCCATGAAGTAACATTTTATCACTTTTTTATCTGCTTAGCGGTCAAATTTCGAAAAAAAAAATCGTTCTTAGATGGTGTTAACGTTATGGAAGGAATATGCTCCTAGAATTTCATATTATTAATAAAAAATATCCCACTTTACCCTTTTAGGGCTGAAATTTAAAAAAACTGTCAAAACTATTTCGAGATATTTTAAAAAGACACCTATGTAACCAAAAAGGAATGTTATAACATAACAAACACAGAAGATGCGAAAGGTTCATTAATTCACCCAGATTGTAGATTGTAGATTCACTTAACCCCCTTTAGGGGTTGAATAGGAGAAAACCTTAAAATTAATTTTTTAATATTTATATGAGTAATCATTGTAAGCTAAAACCATGTCGATATCTTATTGGACCTAAGAGATATTAAGGAAACCGTGAAGCCATTTTTACCCCCTTTTAACCCCTTTTAACCCCTTTTTCACCCACTTAGAGGATGAGTTTCGAAAAATTCTTTCTGGGTGTTTACGTCATGGAGAATTCTCGCCGAATTTCATAATTGTGGGTCCAGTGGTTCGGGCTGGGTGTTGATTATGACTAAGTAAGTCAGTTACGATTTTATATATATAGATATAATATATACCAGGGGTACTCAACCTTTTCATACCCACCGCCCACTTTAGCATCTCTATTGGTAGAAAAATTTTCATACCGCCCACCTGTTGTATAATTATTATAACTTACCAAATACTTTCGCAAAATTTAGCTGCAAAAATCTTAAACAAAACAACTTACTGCATCATCTCTTATTATTAAACAGAACAAATATACATGCACCAAAACGTGGCAACGTTGGATGTCACAAAGTACCCTGTGTAACACA
The DNA here is from genome assembly GCA_963971575.1 of Liopterus haemorrhoidalis. Classification (NCBI taxonomy): domain Eukaryota; kingdom Metazoa; phylum Arthropoda; class Insecta; order Coleoptera; family Dytiscidae; genus Liopterus; species Liopterus haemorrhoidalis. The sequence continues at coordinate 64,864,214 of OZ020614.1, forward strand.
GTACCCACACTTCCCTTACCCGTAATTTTTGTGTAGAGGTTTAATGAAAACATGTAGTTAAATTTATCTTTTTATTTATACTTTGCATACATAGAAGTATGAAGTCTATTGAAATTAAATTTTTTTAAATAATACTTTAAAAAATTTCCATTTTAATATTTTTAAAACGTCAATTAAATTAAAAAAAAAAAAAACGGTAGGGACCAGGTTGAGTACCACTGATATATACCATAACATCTAAAATTTTGCCGCTCCCAGCTCTTACGAATAAATGGCGGACAATATTTAAATGTAGTATGAAAGGCTAGACTTGAAAAGAATAAAATAAAAAAAAATAAAAGAAAACGAAATCGTGTAAAAAAAACCCGTTCTTTCTCGTACTTGGAAAAATGAAAAGATGGATGCAGGTCGCAGGTAGCCTTTTGGCATATATCTTTAATTAACTGGTAGCGAGTAATTAACAGGAATAGCGGGTAATTAACTGAAATAGCGGGCAATTAACGGGCAGTGGGTAATAACTGGGTAATGATAAGGGCACCCGTTTCCATAAATTTTTAATTCTCATCATTGCCTCTTGCTCCACCAAGAATAAGCTCTGTGCATATGTCATTTTTAACAGATCTTAGTTTGTTGCTGTGCGAGTCGCTCTTTTGGACTCACCACACGTCCAGCACTATCTAACTCACAAAAACTATTTCAAAATAACAATAAACATCGTTATAATTACATACTAAAACATTTCCAAATAAAACTTTATTCCCAACATATTTCTTACTTTACCTTAACAGATAAATCTTTTAAAAATAAAAACATACACGTAGTAATAATAACATAATAAAACGTGTAAATATAAGATTTACGATAAATACGCGGCGTAGAGATTGTGAACGAATCGTACGATGTAACGAGCGATGTGCGATGTTTCACGAGTAAATAGCTGCTGTAAAGAAAAGGATAAACAAGGGACAAAACGAAACCATTTCATTGCAATCTATCGTACGCACGCAACACGCAGCATCACATTGCAAGCCCGCGTAATGATGGTCACAGCACGGTTCACGTCTCTACTCGACAACCAGCACCACCTAAAGTGACTATTGTAGAAAAAAATGACCTTATATTACGGTGACGTCCAAACTGTTTCCTCACTCTCTATAAAGAAAGCTACTTTGAATAACTTTTCATAGCAACATTAATTTATTTGGTTGGTTGCTAACATTTACGCGCCCAGCGGTTGAAATTTTTGGATTCTGTGTAGTTTATTTAGTCTACAAAAAATTGGGGCTTTAATCGTTTAATGCGTTTTGACATTGTGACAATTTTTTTTATGGCATAATTTACATAATTTGTGAAAATTGCGAGTTTAAAAAATTCACAACGCAAAAACGGTTGGAGAAAACAACCTGACGCTAGAATTTTTGGATTCCTTGTAGTTTATTAAGTCTAGAAAAAATTAGAGGCCTTACTCGTTTTGCGTATTTTAAAATTATGACAAATTTTAATATGGCGTGATTTATAGAAATATTCATCTTCGCATGGATATATCTCAAAAACGAAATGCAATAAAGACCTGCGGTTGAAATTTTTGAAATCTTGAGGTCCTAATATACTTGTAACCAGATTTTGAAACAAAAATTTTTTTTGAAGTTTTTTAATTTTTTTAAATTTTTTTTGGAAATTTGGAAAATTGCTAACTAAAAAATGGTTAGGGATATAAATATGCGGCTTGAAATTTTAAAATTCTACTACACTGTTTAGTCTAAGAAAAAAATTGGGCTTAAATAAACATATTATTAAGTTTTGTAGAGGCAGTAATCCAAAATCCTTGAAAATGGCCAAAAATCGAAAAAATCGTAAGGGGTAGACCTTAAAAAAATCGTGATTTTGAAGTAAAAAATTTTTGTCTCCAATTTTATTGAAAATTGGTACAAATGTGCATTTTTGGTCAGAGATCAAGAAAATTTGGTCCATTTTGAAGTTTGGGCAAAAGTTTTGGAATTATAGGCAAAAAACTGACCTTAATCAGCTCTAACTCAAAAACTAGGAAAGCATGAATTTTTTAAATATTTTTTCATAATCCTCACCCCAAAATTAGCCTAAAACAATATTTTGGCTAAAATCGGAGTCAAAAAAATTTTGACAAAATTTTTCAAAATTTTGGAAGAATTTTTTTTTTGATTTTTGTTCGAAAATTGGTATACTTATATATTTTTAGCCTTAGATCACAAATATATGGTCAGTTTTGAGTTACGGTCTAAAATTTTGACATCTTCGGCAAAAAAGTAAAAAAAAGACAGTCCACAAAAAGGCTCAGAACCGATGAAATGTTAGCCTGCCCCTTTTTTAATCTTTATAAACTAATTCTTGCGTCTTATCTATCATCTATATCAGTGGTTCCCAACCTGTGCTCCGCAGAGCCCTTACTGCTCCGCGTGCACTTCTCAGTGGCTCCGCAGCTGTTCCAGGAAATAAAATAAATAAAAATTGAACAAAATCAAAAATATTAGAAATAAAAAACAGAATCAAAATAATAAAACTGGAAATGACATTCTGAAAGCAAATTGGCCAAGTTGTATGTATGTCCAAGTGATTTCTGACTCTAGCCCAGAGGCGAATTAAGCGGTGGGCGGCCCAATGTAATTTTTTTTTTTCTCGAGAAATATAGTTTTTCTCGAGGCCATATTAAACGTATTGTGCTTTTAAAAAACTAATTTAAAAAATATAGTGTTTAATGAGTCACTGATATAATTTAATTTTGATAAAATATGTACTTATGTGCCGTTTCCGTAACCATTTTTAATGCCCCATTATCAGGATAATGCCCCCTGTCACAAAGCCAAAGCAACAAGTGAATTGTTTTCGAAAAACAATATGCCACTTTTTGCATGGTCTCCCCAGTCACCAGATTTATTGCCGGTTGAAAATTTATAGTCGTTTCCGAAAAATAAGGTGTCTCTTTACAAATGCATATCAAAAGAAGAATTGAAGAAAATTATTGTGGACGAATAGTTCAATGTATAATCCGATGTATGTAAAAAACTTGTGGACAGTATTTCTAAAAGGGTACGTGCGGTAATTAAAGCACGAGGAGGTACCACAAAATATTAATAATTTTAATTAAAGTTGTCATTAAAAGCTGTATGTATTATTTTATTTACCATTTTTCCTGTAATAATCCTAAAATTCAATAAAACGTAGAGTGCTCCATACATTTGTCCAAGGCTGTATGTATGTAATTTTGTTAACTGATAATTTGATAACTAAACGCGATACGTTGATATATTGTAACACAGTATACTGTGCTACAATATATCATAACAGGATAACTATAGTTATCCTGCTGTCTTCAGAAAAACACACTAAATTCTTTATTTTCTTTCATTTGTTATTGCTTATTTTACTACTTCACTCTCTTTTTACTACCATTTACAAAAAGATACAGTGCGTTATAGTGCTATCAAATGTAAAACATTAAAATAATTTTTTTCCAGATATATATAACGTTACAAGGGAATATTTTAGCATTATTTATTTATTTTTTTTATTAAGGGTTATTTAGGGACAGAGGCGAATTAAGCGGTGGGCAGACTGGGCGGCCTCGTGGTCTCCACTGAGGGCCCATTTTAATTTTACTGCCCAGGGCCCCCAAGCAACTTAATTCGCCACTGTTTAGGGGCCTCAACTGCGGAGTTTATTGGCACCTTGTAGTGGTTACATTGTTTTGTAATTATAAGACTATTTTACATTACATATGTAGATCAATTCTGTAAAAAGTTACTGTGTAATAACGTTACTACAACATTAAATATTATAAAAAGTATAATGGCTTTTATTCATGATAGTAACTGACCTTGCTCATAGTGACGAATTTAGTTACAATTATCATAGTAACAGAGTTACAGAATTGGTCTGAGTGTGGTACAGTTTTGAGTTACTATGACATTGAGTTACTATGACAAAAAGTTATTTTATATTTGTTGATAAAGGTTTATATCTTTTAGAAAATTTATTATTTTGCATATGTTATTGTTATTATTGTTTCCTTAGAATTCCTTTAAAGTTGTTGGTACCTCGTTATTTTCCTTTCATTTTTGAATTTTGTGCATTAGATGAGGAAGTGTTCTACGGTCAGCATTGTTTGGCACTCTTCGCACTATGGTGGTTTTTGGTGTTGAAAAATGTGTATGTCCAACTATCAGTCTGTTGATGACAGTTTGAATCTTTCTACATCCGTTCACTCTCCATGGATCGACGTTTTCTTTTATTCTTCTTAATTTGTTATTTCCTGCCATTTGCCAATCTTCTTACCATTTTTTGTTGAGTTTTTATTTCGATATTGCAGTCGCATCATATGTTTGGATGGATTCTTCATGTGTTGTCTGTTAGTTGCTTCTTTCGAAGCTGTGTCCGTCTTCTCGTTGCCGGGTATGCCAATGTGGGATGGGATCCATGCGAATATTAAATGTTTTTACTGTGTTGAAGTGAAGTTATTTTGTCTTGGATTTTTTGGATCTGATTTAATTCTGGGTATATTTTTTGAATAGCAAGTAGTTAACTAAGTCTGTATATATTATGAAATTTCTGTTTGCTTGGTGTTCTATGTTCTCCAGGGCTTTCAACAAACCATACACTTCGGCTGTGAAGATGCTGGTGGACGTAGGTAGTTGGTATTTAAAGATCTCATCTTTTTTAGCATTATTTGATTGTAATACGAAAATAACAGAGGACGTGAGTCTGTTATTAGTTTTTGTAGTAGACACAAGTCTTGTGGAAAACCAACGGTCAAGTTTTTATGAATGTCATTACTATATTAAGAAATAACTTCTTGTAATAATAATCTTTTAATGAAATATTTTTATTGGATTTCTTTAAATTCTTCGTCGTCTGAAAAGTTTTTGTCATATCTCTGACTGCAAAAAATAATTTTTCTTATTTAAAATATATATATATATTTTTTTACTAGGTTTGGAATGTCACCCTCAAGAAATTAAGTCGAGTAACAATCCTACATTTTTATGATCCAAGACCAAAATGAAACTAATATTAATTAAAATGTGTACAGAGAGAACATATTTTTTTATTTCAGTCCTTCTTATAGTAGCGGATTTCATATAGTACTATAGTGTAGCTCAGAGAGAGGAATAACAATAAAATTTATTGTGGGTAAAATAGTATACGACTTTTAAAAAGGAGCGGACAACAAGAATTACTGGCAAAATTGTACCTTTTCTAGTTGAATAAATTGTAAATATGCCGCTTGCTAAATATATAGGTTGAGAAATGTTCTGTTAATAACCGAACACAATAGGTAAAGTCCTATAATCTCCCTTTATCTTAAAGATAAGAAAGCTATTGAGAACTGAGAATAACTGAAGTGGCGCCTAGCAGAATATTTTGGAACTGCTAGGAATAGGATAGTGTTGGGTGTAGCTCATTTGATTCCCTTATTTGTATGTGTTAAAGTGAAAAATTTAATAAAATTTCTCTAGAATCGCGACAGAATATTAACTGCTATGTAAATTGTTGTACATATGATTGTAATGAAAATTGGGAACGGGACGGAGATGGTAGTTTCCATCATTTACCTAAACAAAATAAATCCAAGTAATTGTGAAGTACGTTCTGGAAATGAAGTTCAAATGGATAGAAGAAAAACTTGGGAGTATGTTCTCGGAAGCAGAAAACTATTTAAAGACTCCTTTTGAGTGCATTGAAAAGAAGTTATTTTACACGGGATGATTACATTTTACCAGGTAAATTCATACTATTTTTATGAATGAATTATGTTAGGTTAATCTTATATTTTCTAGATATTCCAAGTACAATGCGAATATAAAATAAAACTGTAGTTCCATCACTCAACCTGCCTTGTAAGGTAAAACAGCAAGATGACAAGTCCAGAAGGTTATCGGACACGACTAAAAACAACTTCTGTAGACACATCGAAGGCTGTGCTAAGTTCTGTATTTGATCCTGCTCAGTATGAGGCTAGAGAAATTTTGTTATCATTGGGGCGATATCGTCATCAAATTAATTTTGTCCTACGGATATAAAAAAAGGGTCTTCTACCATTTCATCAAGTTTCCACATTCGTTGTTCTTCTTTAATTATATATAGAAATGATAACTGCTAACGAGCGGGACCATTCCACTAATTTTGTAAATAATTGATATTCAATTTGCACGTATTAAACCAAAAAGTTACTTCTTGAGTTTTAAAGAGTCGTCTGCGCTCGGAGGTGCTCTAAAATTGGTTGGTGAGGCGAGTTATCAACGAGTAGCTTGCAAATCACTTGCAGTGTAATTAAATGTTCCACACACAGCGCTACTCGTTAGTAATCAATCCGCGTCATTGAATTAGATTGAAAGTGACTTGCAAGCTACCATTTGGTAACTTGCGTCACGAACGAGTATATTCAGAGTAGCTACTTGCGCAGACAGCCTTAAGGTACACTGGTATTTGTATATATTTGGCCTGCATCACATTTTAATACGATTTATAAAATATTAACTGGTAAGGTGCATATATTGTTAAATATCTATTTTTAATACTTTTTAATCAACTACCACGTATTAAACCAAAAAGGTAATTAGACTTAGGGTATGCAGATCAGTTTGATGGAGTTTTATTAAAGTTATCACAATTTTGTAGCAGTTAAACACAAATGTAATAAATAATTTAAAAAAATATCATTTCTTGTGCACTTCATGCGCGTGTTTAAAGGTAAGCCAATGGTGTAGGGCTGTAAGAGTAATTTATTACTATTTTTCTTTCTGGGATATGCTGTAATTATTTTTATTATGATATTGAGAAGGTTTTAGCATTATTCAAATTGACACATGGCGAAAAATTCATTAACAGTATATTATATGATATATTCCATAACGAAACTTAACAGTATTCCATCCAGTGATCAGTTTTAATAAATGTGATTTGACATTCACATGCGCTAAATTCCACAGTATCTAACAGTAAATATATATACGATGTCAGCGTCATATATTAGCTTCCTAGAATGCCTCAGTTACAGTGGCGGCGCTAGTGGGGGGTTCGGGGGAGCCCCCTCCAACTTGCTCTGCCCCCCCAATTGCTCTCCTCCCCAAATGCTTGGAGAAAATTTATTAGGCGTGTTGATAATTTTGGTATTATTTCAGTAATAAAATTTCATGACTAAATTTAATATAATCATGCAATTAGTATAAAATATTAAAAGTGTTAAATGATAAAAAATAATCTATTTCTTAGAAGGGACACTTAAGGGCATTTAAGATAAGGGTAGACTTGTTTATTATTGTAACTTGAGACTTTTGTAAACTTAACATGAAAAGGAAATAGTAAATTGTAATATTGAATGACAACTCTGTCAATAAATTAGAATAGAAGTATTAGGACCCTGTGGGAAAATCTATTAATCTCTGTCTTAAAATAAATAGTAGTTTGGTTACTTATCTGAGTTACCACCAATAAAATATTGAATGACAACTTGTCAATAAATTAGATTAGAAGTATTATGACCATATGGGAAAATCTATTAATCTGTGTCTTAAAATATATATTAGTTTGGTTACTTATCTGAGTTACCACCAATAAATTGTGGTATGTGTTTTTTTTAAGATGGACAGTTCAAGAGGATTTGCAATGATATTTTACAGTTGGGGCAATGTAAGCCGCTCAGGATAATCATCAAAGTAGTTGACTCTAAAGGGTGAAGATGTTAAGCCATATTTAAAGAGAGTGCAGTTTAGACAGTCATAATGTGAAGACGATGTTTAATCGTTGGTTGTTAAAAGTCATGGGGTTAAGACGTATTTAGTAGTAGAGTTTGTTCATCATGGGTTGAAGATATTTAGAGTGTTCGGTCGCGTGACAAATAATTCCGTATGAACGTTAGTTTAGTACCCATCTAAAGAGATGGAGAGATAAGATTCAGAAACATTAAGACAATTGGTTATTTGGGCCAATTGTAATTAATTGTAAGTCTAGTGTAAATAATGTAAATATTTAAACCGTATCATAATTAAAGTAGATTAGTTTAAATTGAACAACCCTTAATTCCTTCATGAGAATCATTGCAACTACCTAGCGAACATAGATGGAGGTCCAAACTTGATCCGCTCGCAAGTCTGGATACTCATAATGTGAGGGAGATATAGACAGACCAATTCTGTAACTCAGTTACTATGATAATAGTCACTATGAGCAAGGTCAGTTATTATCATGAATAAAAGTCATTATACTTTTTAAAATATTTTATCTTGTAGTAACGTTATTACACAGTAATTTTTTACAGAATTGATCTGAGAGTTTGTGGGATGAGAGTAAGTACAATTGAAGTATGTCAATATTATATTCAAATAAACCAGCCAACCGTGAAATTTGATATTATATATGTCATAGGTTCCCTACAGTATAAGGACCTTTGTTTTTTGTTTGTTACTTGTGTTTTAGAGATGACGACCTTTTTTTTTCATCACTGTTGTATTTTAGAAGTGAGGATCTTGTTTTGTTTTAGTTCATCACTTGTATTTTAAAAGTAAGGACCTTTTTTTGAGTCTTCTATTTTTATGAGTATTAATAAAGATAAAAATGGTGCCAACCTGAAATATTTCCTGCCCTCCCCCACATATTAAGAGCTAGCGTCGCCACTGCTCAGTTACATAGACTCCGTTAAAGGAATCAATATTAAATTAATAAAATCGAACAAGTAATGAGCATTATTAAAATATGGGTATAATTTGATGAAGACGTGCGCGCGAGGGTATCCAGAGAGGGATGCGACAGAAGCGGATGGGGCGGAGCAGGGCGGTGTATGAATAGCGAGTAGAGGATCACCGTTCACCATAACCGTCACCGTCAGCTGGCAACGAAAGTATACATAACTGAAAATAGGACAAACACGTGATAGTTGTGGTAGAATGATGCCGGCAAGTCACTGCGCACACTATAAACCAATGGAGAAATATGTTTTTGAGATAGGATAAGATATACGATGGTCCAACCATTTTGTGATATATATATATATATATAATTAATGAATGTTGTTGGGAATAGCGGTGGAGAAAAATAAACTCAAAATTTACTAATTCCCGATATTCCGGTCTATCTTTTAGACCTTTTTCAAAGGCTGGATATTTTATGAAATTAATACATATATCACAGAAAAAAATTTTAGACTTACAAGTAAAAATTAAGAGTCTCCTCTGATGTACATTATTAAACTAATAGAAACAATAGTTTTAAAATTATACATTAAAATAAATCAGAGATCATATAAATTTTTTATTTAAAAGTTAAGTAAAGGATTCTAATTGGGTGAGAAAAGGATTTGTACGTATCTCTTCTTAGTCTTGTTTAAAATTTGGTTTCTTTATGGGTGATGTTACCATGGTTGCAATTGAGACCGCAAATGTTGTTTATGAAATTCCACGTGGGGAATGCAGCAAAAGTTACATAGGCACTACACAGCAAATTCCTAAAAAACGTATTTCCCAACATAAAAGTGACGTAAGATTAAAACCTAAGCTCTCGCGCTACACTCAAATAAAACGGGTCATATATTTGATTATGAAAATGTCCAAATTTTGGATAAAGAAGGACATTTTCAAAAAAGAATGATATCTGAGATGCTGCATATACACGCTTCTAAAGATAAATGCGTAAATAAAAAAACAGATACGGTCGGCCTTAATAAATCTCGTTTAAAATTTTTGCATAATAAACAGCTGTTTGATACCTACCTGTCGCAATTCGTTTCCCTACCTTATCATATGTTTGTGACGTTGGTCTGTCTACAAATGTAGCACAGATTACACTGGTCAACAAATTTAAACTTTTTTTTGCTGACTTAGATCTGCTACTTGTTTTTAACTAATTTTGGGGTGCTGATTTCAAAAATGTTAACAGTTTCTGCCTATCACGTCAAATTTTTGTTCTATCGTATTTTCTTTTTTTTTCACCTTTTCACGTTCTGATATACGTCTACTTTAATTTCAACTTCGTTCTTGTTGTCCAATATATTTCGTAGAAACGCCTTACATGCAGGTACTTGTTATAGACCGTTTTACAACGGCGGGGGTTACAAGGTCAAGGGTAAGGTACTTAGTATGACCACTGCATTCATTAAATGTTCAGGTTTGTACTTGTTGTTCAATAAGTTTCCCAGAAAAGGCTTAGTTGCCTATGTGGAGGTCGTTGAAAATTGAGCTACACATGAGCATGAAACTTCATTTTTTTAACAGTCATCTTGACAAATTTACAATCTTGACAATCTTGGAGATGTTAGTGATGAACAGGGTAAACGTTTCCATCAGGATTTAAAAGAGATGGAGAGACGTTATCAAGGAAGGTGGGATACTCACATGATGGCTGACTACTGTTGGACTATTAAAAGAGACTTATCGGGAATGGTGCACTCCAGAAGATCTTACAAACGACCATTTCATCCTTAAATTATTTTGTATTTTTATTTTAACACTCCAATGCACTGAAATGTAATTAAAACTGTTCTCATTTTCTTTCTATCACTATAAATAAAATTTTAAGAATATTTTCTAATTATTTAGTCCTTATTGTTCGCCAAATTTGTACCAATTACAGTATCGACGTCTAAAATTAAACGATAGAAGCATTATTTGTCCGAAAGTATGTATTTGTTGTAGAGCAAAAATCTGATGTGATACACAAAAACTGATGTGATATTTGAGTTCAGCACCACCAAATTAGTAAGAAACAAGTTTTAGATGTAAGTCAGCAAAAATTGTGTTGACCAGTGTTATCGGCCAGACAATGACTAATGGCTCCTGCCATACCGTACATTTTAATGTGGAAATTTTTTACATTATATTTTTTACAACTTGACTTAATATTACGTAAGCTATCTTTGTTAAAAACACTTCCCCTTTTTTTGCAAATTTTGACTGTATTAAAGAATATTGTATGTCCTTATTGTTTTATATTTAAATGTTTTCTGTTTGTTTTACACATACTTATTAGTTACATCTTAGTTACAAAATGGAGTTGGCGCCATTTTGGTTTTTGACTTTAAATTTTTGGTTTTGTTTTCTAGTAACTTCGTTTTTTTTTTTTCATTTACTATATTACAAATATTCTGTTATACAAGATTAATTATTTCGAATTTGTTACATTTAATTTAGTGAACCTTATTTTTAGACTGAAGATGATTGGATACCCAATAGAAACATCTCTAATCATTTGAAAATTTTATGACGAGTGAGTATTATACAAGAATTTTTATTTAAATAACCTATATATATATATATATATATATAATCTGTATACCCCATTTGTAAATCACTAGACAGCGGACCGCGGTCTCGGTTGCTCTTTGTCGGCCATGCACTAACCATTATCTTCAACAGCATTTTGGAATGAATCCAGAGGCTTAGTGATAAATCTGTCACAAACATACATCGACCGTGTCTGGGTCTGTGCCTGTGTTTGTGTCCCTGCCTATGCTTGTCCTTAACTTCAGTTATGTTTCATATCTCCTCAATACCTACGTCCAACTCATTCACCATATAACATACTTTCTTTCTGCTTGTCTCTCCGTTTCTCTTCCTCTCCTTCCTTCCGATACTGTCATGCATAGTCACACTCATTCGCATATTAGAATAAATATATAGAATTGACTTTCAGATAAGAACATATCGAAGTATAGACGCTAGGTAAATATATTAATTCCGTATTCTGAGAAAACGCCGATAGAACAGTTACTAATGATTTCATGCTATGCCATTTACTTCATTGAATCAAGTAGTCTTCAATGCAACGTTACAAGAGCAGAAAGCGATGCATTTACGTTTAGTATAAACTGGAATATGTACTTCATCTTACTCTTGTTTACATAAGCGAATGTCGGTTACATTTTTTCAATGCTATGTTAAGATTGGGTGGAACGCGAGGAGGGCTGAAAAACGAAGCTCGAACATAAAGTGTGACACAGTACATTTTACGCTAGTTTACATAAGCGAGTGTCCGGTAGATTCTCACGATATGTTATCAGACAGCGCCGCGAACTGACCACACCACGTGGCTTTACCGAGAGCAAGCGCCGGATACTTGGTTGTGAGCGTCAGGCATAGAGCGACGCGTGATAAGAGACGCAAAGTATGATATAGTTAGTCGCGAACGGTACATATGGGCATAGTTGTTGTTCTTACGTGAGGCTCATAGCCGAAGCAAAATGCAGACACTATGGAGCACTCAAAGCTTGAACTAGATTTACGAGTATGGCTTTTCTGTAATGGACTTTTCATGTTCGCCATCGTATTTTGTGGTCCTCTATATAATACACAGCGATTGCTTCATCATTAAACCTTCTTCGACAACACACGTCGACGTGCCCGACTAACATTACCCACGGGACAGGACGACACTCTGAACATTGCCTGACGTAATCTACCAATTCATTACACTTCACTAAGCTCCTTCACTTAGTAAAAAATTTGATTGATGTTAAATCATGCGGTTACATTGATAACTGGCAAGACAACTATTGTCATGTTCCTAGCCAGGTGCTTACAGCGTATATTGGAGATTGCAATACAACATATCGGAAGTTAGGTATCTCTAATTCTAATTTATCACTGATTGCATCCGGGTAATTTAATGCACCATTAACATAGTGTTTATTTTATTTTATTTTAACTTATTTATTTATCTTACTTATTTATATATTTTTATGTATTTCTTTATTTAATTTCAGAGAATGTGAAGTAAATTTGTTACCACGGAATATAATTATTAGTTGTTGTGTCTTATAAGAAATATATGAAGAAAAACATGGGTAACAGTGATACATGCGGAACAGTGATACTTTTTAAATATTTTTGGTTCTACCAGTATTACTACTAACCCTAGGTATATCAGAAACCTTTTAAACAGTATGCCTATCGCATCTGTGAATGTCAAAGGCGTTGAGTTTACAATTTAAGGAAGTGTGAAAACAGTGTGTCAAAGATTATTAGTGGGCATTCGAACGTCTGTGTAAAGACTGGGCGTAAACCTGTTTTTTTTTCATTATATAGGCAGTTGATGTAGTACGTAGTACGGAGTATTACGCCCTGCCTAGGGGCGCTCAATTAAATCTTGCTTACGGGCGCCACAGATTTTCCCGCCGGCTCTGAGTACAACAAGCAGCCTAACAAAACACTAAGATCAGTATTTTGCATAATAATACTCTTTGGAATAAATCAATTAAATTACTGTTATAAATCCACTCTAATATTAAAAACGTAACTCTATTTATGCTTGAGGCGACATTAAAATTTACTCCTATTTGCGGCAGCATTTGTTTCATAATTGTTACAAATTTACATGGCAGCGGTCACCACATTAGCCTTTATACGCATGATCCTATAATAAACTGAACTGCCTCGCACTGTGAATTCAGAATAATATTAAATAAACTGAAATTATGGAATAATTTATAACATGCTACCTGTTGGTATGCTACGAGTTGTAAAGGTACAGAAGTGGTCAATTATATACACCACTGTAGACAAACATAAATCCTGATATCAAAAACTCTCGGTTGTGTTACATACTTCGAAGATTAATGCCTTATCACACTAGAGTTAATATTAACGTCTAGACTTAGAAAATTATAGTTTTTGCATTCGAGTCAATTCTGTGTGATAGTATGAACTAGGCAAATGGAACATTGTTCAATTCCTCTGTTTTTCTATTCAAATTTTTCAAAACACCCTTGCGTCAACGGGTATGTTATCTTGCTCTCAGTTGATGCGTCTTTGTCTTTTGCTTACGTTGAAGTTAGTTTGTTGTATAGTTGATATTTTCGAATGTAACATTAATAAAAAAGATTTTGGATAAAGAACTATTAGGTTGGAGGGAAAGTTCTGTCGTATTTTAAATAAACAACTGATTTTGCTTGTAAATAAAAGACACGTCTGGCTTATGAGACATTGGGATATTTTTATTATATCTTTTATTATCTGTTGTTGAATATAAAAAAAATTGTTTCAAGAATTCATCAGTATCTTACCATATTTAGAATGAGCATGATGTCAGTGAATAAAGTGCATTTACGACATTCTATGTTGTATGAGTTCGAAAGAGGAAGCAACGCGTCGATTGCATGTGAAAACGTATGTGCAGCATTTCGGACAGATGTTGTAAATGTTCGTACTTGCCAAAGATGGTTTACAAAATTTCGTTCCGGAGATCTGAGCCTAAAAGAAGATACTCGATCTGGAAGACCATCCAAGATTGATAATAATGTTTTGCGGTCCATGTTGGAGCAAAATCCACATCTAACAACTAGAGAAATGGCAAAAGAGTTCGGCATCCATCATACAACTGCTGGTGACCACATTAAATCTCTTGGTTTTGTCTTAAAGCAAAGAATTTGGGTCCCCCATGAATTGACCCAAAAGAATTTATTAAATCGTGTAAGAATATGCTCATCACATCTCATTAGACACAATTTGGAGCCATTTCTGGACACGCTGATTACTAGAGATGAAAAGTGGATTCTTTACGAGAATATTAAGAGAAGAAAAGCTAACTGCAAACCTGGAACATCGTCAGCAACTCTTGCAAAACCAAATATTCATAAAAAAAAAGTAATGCTCTGTTTGTGGTGGGATAGAAAAGGTCCAGTGTATTACGAGCTGCTAAAACAGGGGCAAACTGTCACTGCGGATCTGTAGTGCAACCAACTCGATTAATTGCATGCAGCTATCAAGCAAAGAAGACCAGTATTAGCGTCCAGAAAAGGAATCGTGTTCCATCAAGATAACGCTAGACCGCATACCGCAATGGTGACACAACAAAAACTTAGTGCGTTTGGATGGGAAGTTCTTAGTCACCCATATTCACCTTATATTGCACCATCAGATTACTACCTATTCAAATCTCTGCAAAATTTTCTAACAGGAAAAGAATTTAATTCTTTTGAAAGTGTTTCTAAGGCAGTTGCTGACTATTTTCATTCCAAGTACGAGAACTTTTACAGAAGAGGAATTGACAGGTTACCTGAAAGATTGCAACAAGTTGTTACAAATAATGGAAATTTTATCATTGAAGAATATTATATATATACTTTTTTAAATATCTTAAAATATTTTTATTTAAATACGACAGAACTTTCCCTCCAACCTAATAAATACCCAGAAGACCCTAAGAAATCCACAGAATCCAATTTACAAATTGAAAACTGGAAAAAGGCTATATTTGAAAATATGAAAAAATATTTTATTATTATTATTAAGTACAACAATGGGCAAAGGCGGATGAAGCTTAGAATAAATATATTACAGAATATATAAACAAACAATATACGAAAAAATTGTACAAAACAAAAATACAGACGGTTAACACAAATACACATTTTGTTTTTAAACGAATTAACACTTGTTACATTTACAGAAGTAGCTGGTAAAGAGTTCCACAAAGGGACGATCTTATTGGAAAATAAATGTTGCCTACAGTTTATCTTATATTTACTTTTCTGAAGTTTAAAGTTATGACCTTTCAAGTTAGTGACCTGACTGAACATAAACATATTAGTAAGACTACAAGAATAGTGATTGAATAAAATTTTATATGTTTCAATCAAGTCACCACGAGAACGTTTTAACGCTAAAGTACAAAGAGATAGTTTGCTACGTCTTTCACCATAACTTAAACGTTTGAGTGAATAAGGGATTTCTGTCACTTTACGTTGCACTTTTTCTAACAAATCAATGTCATTTTTAAAATATGGTTTCCAAACAGTTATTGCATGTTCTAGCAAGGGTCGCACATACGTTTTATATAGTTTCAGTAGCAACGAAGGAATTATGTTTTTAAATGCTTTTCGTATAATATAAATTAAAGAATTAACTTTCTTGCAATCTGCTAGCATCTGTAAGGACAACTTTAAGTCTTTGGACACCAGAACACTAAGATCATTTTGAACACTAACACTGTTAAGAAAACAACCATTCAACATATAATTTATACTTGGATTATTCCTATCCAAATGCGGAATATTGCATTTTGAGGAATTAAGGGGTAGCAATCAGTTGTCACACCAGGCAGAGATTCGATCCAAATCACTTTGAATGGTATTGAGTCAGTAACAGGTGTGGGGACTCTGATATACATATATATAAATATGAAATGTCACGGTTAGCTGATTTATTTATTTCATATGTACTTACTCTGTACATCCCTCAACTTTAGGTGTCCCTCACATTATGGGTTCCAAGACTTGCGAGCGGATCAAGTCTAGACCCCCCCTATTAGTCCGCTAGCTGGTTGCTATGATTCTTGGAAGGATTAAGGGTTGTTCAATTAAACTCAACATTTTAGCTAATCTACTTTAATTATGATAAAGGTTTATATATTTACACTAATTACAATAGACTTACAATTACATAGATACAGCTAAATCCAAATGGGACATTCACAAACACTAAATACTGGACTCTTTAGCACTAATCACTAATTTGTCCACTGTCCTGACTGACATCCTCTAAAACCATTTATCTCTCACATGTCTTTAGCTGGGCACTACACTAACGTTCGTACGGAATTACTTGTTACATTTTACTAGTCCAACCGAACACCCTAAATGACTCTAACCCATGGTTAACAAAATCTCACTCTACTTAAAACACGACTTAACTTCTTCACTCTTTAGATTCAACTCTACACAAATATGGTCTTAACCATTCGACGGGTCAAAATCTACTAACTTAAAACAAGACCACCCTGAAAATTCTTACATCGCCCAACTGTTAAATATCATTTAACACCTCGTGATTATCTGTCTTGTACTATCTTAAAATTCATAATTTATTGGTGATAATTCAGATAAATATACCATTAGAAAATAGCCGAATCATAATATTTATATCTCAGAAAAAATTAATTATTATTTATGTGCTTATGGTTGACGTATATTTTTAACACAATAATTTACGATTTACTTTTCATGTTACATTGACAAAAGTGTCAGGTTGCAATAATAAACAATCTACCATTATCTTAAATGCCCTTTCTAAGCAATAGATTATTTTTGTATCGTTTAACAAATTAAATATTTTATTCTAATTGAATGATAAAATGAATTTGTTTATGAAATTTTATTTATGAAATAATACCAAAATTACCTCCCTTACACAGGACTATTAAAAAGTTTTGTATCATCTGCAAACAATAAGGAGGGTGTGGTTACACACTTAGGCAAATCACTGATGAAAACAATAAAAAGTACTGGACCAAGCACACTACCCTGTGGCACGCCGGTGATCTGATGAAATATGGTTTTCGATGCGGACGCAAAAAGATCTGTTATGTAGGTATGATTTAATCCAGTTAAGAAGTTTCCCACGGACACCGTAATGTACAAGTTTTGAAAGTAACCTTTGGTGCGGAACTCGATCAAATGCTTTTTTTGAAATCCAAGTAAACGACATCAACAGAAGCATTCTTATCTGGACTGATTGTCGAGGAATTCAAAGCGGAAAATAAATTTGTGGTAACTGAACGACCGGGAAGAAATCCATGCTGGTAATCAGGAAGATTGTTGTTGTCAAGTAGAAATTTTATACATGGAGAGCACGCCACTGTTTTTATCATTATTATTATTTTTCGTTAATTATAAGTAATATGTAGGTCTAGCGTTAGTTGTGGGAGTTTCAAGTCCTTGTTGCAGATAACTTTGTTAGATCTGCAGGCTAATCTACTCCAAGCTGTATTACAGTTATTTTCTGATTAAAACTGTTATGAAACTATTTCTCTAAATCTCCCCATACTTGAGTATTTTAAATCTGCATTCCAGAACACATTTTCCAAACTTGATGCAAATACTGTGTTTCCATTAACAATAACTTAGAAGTAATTAACAGTAGACGATTTGGTGATTACGCCCGATCGGTAGACTAATCGTACGAGAATATTACATACCAGTAATACATATAAGTAAGATTAGCTGACGGACGAGAATTAGTTTCTCGTAGTGCCAACTGCTGTCTCAGAATTCAACCCGTAAATATACACGTATTATTATAAAGATCACTCAATATGTAAATGTTTATTAACTTTAAAATTGCTAGTCCTGTACTCCTTTTCAAGTTAAACCTTTTTATAAATTAGATACCATTTCAAGGATTGTTTAAGTTGTGACATATGTGTTTCGAAGGAATGTATCTGGTATAAAATTCACTCTACTACAATAAGTCAACCGAAGAAGATGCTGCGAAAGAGGACTGTATATACAACCCGTCAATCGGAACTGTGTAGCCAACGGAGTGGCCGAGCGCATTAAGTCGTGCGGTTTTAGACTGTTAGAAATAGACGTGACTGGGCGGCCGGGGGTTCGAGCCTGCTTCGTTGGTGATATTATTCGGGCGAGAATATTATGTTTACATTATTCTCATTTTCACAATAATTCACCCCTCATCCAGGTGTAGGAGCTCGCCTCCTGCCATCGGTGATTAGCCTCGTTGCAGAAATAAAGGCCGATGTAAAATAAATAATATAATAATAATAATAATTAAATCGGAACTGTGTTTCTGGTTGCTTACATACAGTCTGTATAATAAGACATACATGCTTATAATTCATGATCAGACATGTCCACAAATAATAAACAGGTTCAAACATGATAAGAACAGAGGCGAATTAAGCGGTGGGTGGACTGGGCGGCCGCCCGGGGCCCGCGAAGCCGGGGGCCTACCTAAATCTATATGCAAATATTTCCATTCTATTTAAAATAACAAAGGGCCCATTTTAATTTTACTGCCCAGGGCCCCAAGCAACTTAATTCGCCACTGCTCTAGCCGGTTTATGACTCTATGACTAGCTGGAATGTGATCAGCGAGATGCATTTTTGTTTGAATAATCTGCGTGTATTTTGATTATTTGCTTCATTTTATAAAAATCTGTCTATCTATCAATATGTGAGCTGTGAAAGAGAAAAGTGAATTTATATTAACTAAAAAATCAACCCCCTCCCCCGTAACATTACTTCTAAACACCATTAATTTGTAAGACATAGGGTAGGCCTAAGTGCTCCGTCATAGAAATTGATTCAGGGGAAAAAAATTGATTAAAAAAGGGCTCCGCAAGTAAAAACGTTGGGAACCACTGGTTTGGAGAAATATTGTGGTTTTAATCGTTTAAAACGTTTTGAGATAATGACAATTTTTTGAATGGCATATTTACATTATTTGTTAAAATTGTAAAATAAAAAAAATCACAACTCAAAAATGGTTAAAAATAGCGACCAGCGGTTGAAATTTTTGGATTCGATGTAGTTTATTTAGTCTAGAAAAAAATTGGGGCTTTAATCGTTTAATGCGTTTTGAGATTGTGACAAATTTTTTTATGGCATAATTTACATAATTTGTGAAAATTGTGATTAAAAAAATCACAACTCAAAAACGGTAGAGAAAACAACCTGACGCTAGAATTTTTGGATTCCTCGTAGTTTATGAAGTCTAGAAAAAATTTGAAGCCTTACTCGTTTTGCGTATTTTAAAATTATGACAAATTTTAATATGGCGTGATTTATAGAAATATTCATCTTCGCATGGATATATCTCAAAAACTAAATGCAATAAAGACCTGCGGTTGAAATTTTTGAAATCTTGAGGTCCTAATTTACTTGTAACCAGATTTTGAAACAATTTTTTTTTTTGAAGTTTTTTTATTTTTTTGTAATTTTTTCGAAAATTTTGAAAATTGCTAACTAAAAAATGATTAGGGATATAAATATGCGGCTTGAAAATTTTAAATTCTACTACACTGTTTAGTCTGAGAAAAAAATTGGGCTTAAATAATCATATTATTAAGTTTTGTAGGGGCAGTAATCCAAAATCCTTGAAAATGGCCAAAATTCGAAAAAACCGTAAGGGGTAGACCTTAAAAAAATCGTGATTTTGAAGTAAAAAATTTTTGTCTCCAATTTTATTGAAAATTGGTACAAATATGTATTTTTGGTCAGAGATCAAGAAAATTTGGTCCATTTTGAAGTTTGGGCAAAAGTTTTGGAATTATAGGCAAAAAACTGACCTAAATCAGCTCTAATTCAAAAACTAGGAAAGCATGAATTTTTTAAATAATTTTTTCATAATCCTCACCCCAAAATTAGCCTAAAACTATATTTTGGCTAAAATCGGAATCAAAAAAATTTTGACCAAAATTTTCAAAATCTTTGAAGAATTTTTTTTTTAATTTTTGTTCGAAAATTGGTATACTTATATATTTTTAGCCTTAGATCACAAATATATGGTCAGTCTTGAGTTACGGTCTAAAATTTTGACATCTTCGGCAAAAAAAAATTAAAAAAAGACATTCTACAAAAAGGCTCAGAACCGATGAAATGTTAGCCTGTGTTTAGTCTCATTAATAATTATTTTAAGCAATTCTGTTCCTTATCTATTAATTTTTAATGACTATATTCGTTAATGAGTTTTATCAGGGTCAGCCATCTTGATTAGTAGTGACGCGAGATTTTTGCAAGTGGCGTTTGCATTTTGTCTGTCGTTTTTAGTTATTTTTAAGTGGTAAAAGTGCAGAGTGAACTTGAAAAAGTGTGTGATATTGTAGACTTTGGTGTTTGGACTCTATGGATACCAAAATTGGATAGATTGAAAAGGTATTTGTAGAAATTTTTTTAAATTTTATAATGCGTCATTGTTATGTAGAATGTGCTTATATATACAATATGGAAACACACACATATGTACATATATATGTAGATGTATATTGTAGGTATATTTTTTATATGTATGTAGACCGTATAGGAGAGGTGGTATCCAACCTTTTCCCATAGTGGGGCATTATTTAAAGAAATTCAGAAAATTATGTCTCCAATATTATTGAAAATTGGTACAAATGTGCATTTTTGGTCAGAGATCAAGAAAATTTGGTCCATTTTGAAGTTTGGGCAAAAGTTTTGGAATTATAGGCAAAAAACTGACCTAAATCAGCTCTAACTCAAAAACTAGGAAAGCATGAATTTTTTAAATATTTTTGTTCGAAAATTTGTATACTTATATTATTTTTAGCATTAGATCACAAATATATGGTCAGTTTTGAGTTACGGTCTAAAATTTTGACATCTTTGGCAAAAAAAGTAAAAAAAAAGACAGTCCACAAAAAGGCTCAGAACCGATGAAATGTTAGCCTGCCCCTTTTTTTAATCTTTATAAACTAATACTTATGTCTTATCTATCATCTATATCAGCGGTTCCCAACCTGTGCTCCGCAGAGCCCTTACTGCTCCGCGTGCACTTCTCAGGGGCTCCGCAGCCGTTCCAGGAAATAAAATAAATAAAAATTGAATAAAATCAAAAGTATTAGAAATAAAAAACAGAATCAAAATAATAAAACTGGAAATGACATTCTGAAAGAAAATTGGCCAAGTTGTATGTGTGTCCAAGTGATTTTTGACTCTAGCCCAGAAGCGAATTAAGCGGTGGGCGGACTGGGCGGCCGCCCGAGGCTCACGAAGGGGGCCTACCGAAGTCTATATACAAATATTTCCATTCTATTTAAAATAATAGAGGGCCCATTTTAATTTTACCGTCCAGGCAACTTAATTCGCCACTGGGTAAGAACATCAAGACCTAATACGCCCGATAATAAAAATTGTTTCTGCACGTAAATCATTCACAAATACAGAAAACTTTTTTTCGAAACAAATAACTTCTTCTAAAAGGGAATATGCAGTAACTCGGGGAATTACCGGGCGTGCATTGCACCGTAAACATTCTGAACAATACAGAACCTATATAGTACAGGCAGAAACTTGCAAATTTAAAAATAAATTATATTAAAATAAAACCAGCCAATTTTCAAGGAGCCACAAAATTTTCTAAAAGAGCCGCAGGCTGCCGACCCCTGGCCTAGGGGAAATAAAGAATATATATATATATATGGTGAAATGTGAACTTGGAATCCTTCTTCGTTTGCTTTTTAAGAGACACCGTTCACCCTGGACTTTAACTGACTGAGATACACACACAGAGAGAGAGAGCGAGAGAGAGAGAGAGAGAGAGAGAGAGAGAGAGAGAGAGAGAGAGATTGTATATGCAACCCGTCAATCCTAGCCGTGATTTTGGTTGCGGTTATAAATTTTCTTGTGTTTAAAGAAAGTTACAGATTTGCGGTATTTGTCTGGTATTGGGGGACGGATTTAAGTTGTTTTTTAATTATAACCGAAATTAAATGCTGAAATTATTCTGTCAGTGGGTCACGTTGTGTTTGTTTTGCAAGAAAGTTTTACAATAACTTTGAACGGGTGGAGAACTATTCAGCAGGCTAGGCGAGAAAGAGGAGCCAGATGGTTATGTTCTTCTGTGATGCAAAGATGTCAGATGGCGTAACTTTGTTGGTCTCTTGAGTGCGATGTGAGGCAAAGCAATGGCTATGCCATGCGCGTCGCCGCTCTCTCCAAGTCTACAGCATCCTATGTCATGAGCGGCGAACGGTTTAAACATTTCAGTTATACGGAAACAAGAGAACGTGACGGAGGCATTGAGCTATCTAGATCCGCGCACATATCACGACTTAATTTTCATCTTGTGAATTATCTCATTTTTTTCGTTATGAGGACTTAATAATCCGTAATCTATATAGCGTTTCCGTAACTTTATGTGTGTTCCCTGCGCTGTTAAAGTAAGTACTTTTCAGACTTTTCACACTTACAAAAACTTTCAGATCTATCAACATCAAATTAACTATTGTAGTTTTAGGTATTGCAGTTAACTATTTCGAATTACTATTTATGAATATTACAATTTAGTGAAAAATTTGATTAAAACTCAATTTACAAGAAAAAAAAACAAAAACACGATTTTAAAACAAAATTTTCATATCTAATATCTTTCCAAGTAATAAAGTTTTAAAATGAGTATCAGTTCGGTTTTTTTTTATAATTAGATTAGTCAATGTATGGTATATTAACAGTAGCGGAGCTAGCTCTCAAAATCTGGGGGGGGGCAGACTTTTCATACTTACAAAAACTTTCAGATCTATCAACATCAAATTAACTATTGTAGTTTTAGGTATTGCAGTTAATTATTTCGAATTACTTTTTATGAATATTACAACTTTTTATTCTATTTAGTGAAAAATCTGATTAAAACTCAATTTACAAGTAAAAAAAAAAAAAAAAACAAAAACACGATTTAAAACAAAATTTTCATATCTAATTTCTATCCTAGTAGTAAAGTTTTAAATGAGTATCAGTTCGATATTTTTATAATTAGATTAGTCAATGTATGGTATATTAACAGTTGCGGCACTAGCTCTAACAATTGGGGGGGGGCAGGACATTTTTTAGGAAATTTTGTAGGATTTTTTGGAGGATTTTTTTAGTAAATTTGGAGGATTAGTAAATTTAATGACCTAAAAAAAGGTCTTCACTTCTAAAATACATTTTTCTCCAAACAATTCTGGGGGGGCAACTGGGGGGGGGGCAGAGCAATTTTTGAGACCCTCCCCCCGTACACCCCGCTAGCGCCGCCACTGTATATTAATCAATTTTAAGACCCTAAAATCTTAATAATATAATATTATTTAAAATAAGTTAAAATTTATTATACTCCTATTCAATTTTAATATTCCTTACTTTATATAAGAATCGTTTTTATTATGAAGTATCAACATCTTTAAAAATTATATTGAATTAATATCTTAAAATTTTAATTTAAAATCTGAAGAGGGATAAAATCTGAGCTTAAGAAAATATAAATATTTTAAAATTGCAAGTAAAAATGTTTAAAGCTGCAACATTTATATAATTATTTTATTATTATTTAGATATAAGTTGTTGTTTCGATAAACTTAGAAGAATAATAATTTCGTTTAT
Organism: Liopterus haemorrhoidalis; assembly: GCA_963971575.1. Classification (NCBI taxonomy): domain Eukaryota; kingdom Metazoa; phylum Arthropoda; class Insecta; order Coleoptera; family Dytiscidae; genus Liopterus; species Liopterus haemorrhoidalis. The sequence goes on from OZ020614.1 coordinate 64,888,062, forward strand.
ACTTTTTATCAACTTCGGTGAATGTATCAAAATATTTTTGATAGGCTAACACTATATTTGCTTTTTATGTGTTTCTATTATGATGGTCGCGTAACATATTGGGTTAAGTTGGATGTCCAGGTTGTTAGAGTGTCATGTCTAGACATTCATATCACTATAAGCAACAAAATTTCAAATATATCATTCTTCACATGGTTGTTTACTTCTGAAGATTACATAAAGAGTTTGTTTTTGTTTCTTCCGTTAATCTTCTTAATGATGAGATGAAAATGGATTTTCTCCACGACCACTATAGAATTTACCAATTCTAAAACCAATTTTGACTACAGAAAGTTAATATTTTAACACAAGAGTTGGAATTTTATTCTAAAGCACTTATCTTATGCATTTTGCATGTATTTCATTCCATCACTTGTTATGGAATAACTATTCCATACTTGTTGTCTTTTGTTTTTGTAGGGTTACATTAAGATATATGCAACGTTTACATTAAATAAATGCAACATAACTTCCTAACCTAAAATAGTGGCCGATGTGCGGCAAATTAAATTAAAATTAAACAAATAATAAATAAAAAAAATAGTTTAATTAATTGATTAATTTGTTATGTAATATAAATTATTTGTTAAGATAAAATGTTTGTTAAAATAATTATTTGTTAATTTTTTTTTTTCTGGTCGTCGTGGAGAAAATAGGGTCTGTGACTCGGTTGGATGAGAAAATTCGTTGCTCGTGGTTCCTCACGCTCGCCTGCGGCTCGCGCTCGGAATGTTCCACTCGCATCGAATTTTCTCATTCCAACCTTGTTACAGAATATACTATTATGAAACAAATTGTAATAATAATAAAAAAATATATTACTTATAAAAAACAAAAAAATATATATTATATTAAATAGCATATAAATGATTTATTAAAAAATTGTGGATATAATTTAAAAATTGATGTGAAGTGTGAATTTTCACACATTTCAGGGTTTCGCAGGTATTTAGTAAGTGAATAATGATTATTTGGGATGCCAAAACAAATTTTGTGTTAAAATAATTTTTTTTTGTTATTTTTAATTCGAATTCCTAATACCATGTAGGTTTCTAAATATGTGCAGTATTTTTTTTATGTAGCAAGGTTCAATAAGATTTTGAAAATTTTGCTTATGGCTTCCATTAGTTGTTTTAGTCATAAGCTCCGCCCTTCTGATTTCGGGTATTTATAGGAATATAAATATCAGTATAGCAGTAATATATTTAGGCACTAATATGATACAAATATTATAACACATGACATAACATATATTTTATATATTTTATTTTGGTATCCATGGTATTATATATAAGTTACTTGGTTGTAAGTCCAAGAGTATTTAATTTCAACAATTTCCACTGGTTATTAAATTTACGCTTTTAAAAATTAAATGCAATATTTGCAAATATAACTAAACTTTTGAAAATGTAATTTTACAAAATAAAAATGCAAAAAAAACAGAAAAAATTAAATTGCCTCGAGGCCGGATTGAACTCGAGTTTGCAAATTAGAACGCCAGTGTTCTAAGCATTACACCATCGAAGCGCTCTGTTTACTGTACTACATAATATCATTAAATATTTTACATGTTCAAGCAAAAAACACAAAAAATGCGTTATTTTCTGAAAACATAATCTGATCAAAAATTCCTGTTGTACTATTCCGGTTCACACCAATGTACATTACTTAGAATTTTTTCAGATTTTTAGGTTAAACCATTTGGGCTACAGGGTGTGGGACAAAAATTTTTTTGCACAATTTTGGCAATAATTGCTTCAAAATAATTTTATTTGATACCCTACACAAAATTGTAAAAAAATATATTTTTTTTTCAATGAGCATATATTTTTAGGGGGATATGTTTTTTAGATGTTTTAGTATTTTTCCTATGTGCGGGTCAAACAGTTGTATAAGCATGCTAAATTTCAACTCTCTAGGTTTAGTCGTTTAGCTACAATTTTTACCGAACAAACAGACAGACAGACGACAAAATGACGGTATAAGGGTATTTTGGTCATACCTACAAAACTCTAAAAACAAAAAACGTTGTTGCAATTTTATGAAACAAATTGTTGAGAATATATTTAATAGCATATGAATCAATTAAAAAACTATGGATATAATTAAAAAACAAAAAACGTTGTTTTGTATAAAATATAACAATTTTTGTGTAAATGTTTTTAATATTTGTTTCTTGCTTTGACCTTATCAGTTAAAAAATATTTTAAATCGAGAATTTTGTGTTTGTCACATACAAGGGTTACCTTTTATGTTTTTACAAACGACCACTATATGGCAATATTAAAATGTTTCATTACTACATTCGTAAAATTTGACATTTGTTATTGTGAAATCAGTGGCAGCTTATAAATTTACCGAATAGTTTTTGACAGTGAGCGTTTCAAAAATAACAAGTTTGTAAAAAATGGATATTACTCGTGAAGGTTTTCATTGGATGATTTTCTACGATTTAAAAAAAAAAATTGAGTTAAATTTGGGGGGACCAGGAAATATTTTTTTATCGTTTACACATGAAAATACAAGTGATGACCTAAAAAAAAGGTCCTTACTTCTAAAAATATTTATCTCCAACCAATTCTGGGGGGGAGGCAACTGGGGGCCAGAGCCACTTTTGGAGGGGCCCGGGCCCTCTCGGAGCCCCTGTTAGCGCCGCCACTGCTGTCAGTCGTCACTCACACAAATCCTTTTATTATGCATTGTTATGTTAAGAGCAAAGTTTTTCTATTTATCTTGTATACCAATACTTGCTAGGTTTGCTAGATATTATCTCAACTGATTTCTCCACGTTTTTCGAGGTCTTGCTAATGGCCGACAGATGTACAGTCTTATCAATTTTTCCCTATCAATTTTTTTTTGAATTTCATTAACAAATATCTGAATTTTATTATTAACTTCACGAATGTATGTCTTGCTTCGATTTATTAAATTAAGTAGTTACATTGAATTTTTTTTTTTACCGACAGTGTATGTTGATTAGCTCCTGTTAAATAATAAATTTTAATTAAAAATCTTGAGGGTGAAAATTAGTGTGAAACTTTGGTAGGATGAAATATTCAAAAATTTTATTTAGACTTTTTGTTTCTAATACAGATCTAAATGTTTTATAATTAATTTAATTTTTGATAAATACAGAAATGAGATAAACTACTACAGAGATCTAAATATTTCATAATTAATTTAATTTTCGATAATACAGATAATATTTTTAGTGAAATTGAGAACGGCTTCTAATTTAAGATGAAATATTTTACTTCAGCATTAGGAATCAGACAAGAATCCTGTTTTTCACACTTTGAAAAGTGAATTTAAATAAGTTTTAATGGTGTAAAAAACCAAAGAAGTTGTGACGAATAATACATTTCCATTGAAACCTTAAGAACTGGAAAATAAAGAAACAAAGTTAAATTGAAAAAAACTCGTGTAATACATAGTGTATTATATTTTTGTTATTTGCATACAAACTATTAATGGCAAAGTTTATGAAACTTTTTAAGTGTAATGTTCCTTTTAATAAGGTTCGCGAAGAAGGAAGTCTTAAAATGTTGACCACTGTACAATTAGTTTGAATGTACCTGTTCGGAATAGTAATTAACTGAAATTAACAACGACTCGAAATGATACACTTTTCTCAGAGATTTTTTACGAGAGCGCTATGGAAAATAAAGAAAAGATAATTAAATCATCTGAATAACTAGTACATATTACATTTTTGAAATGATTAGCTTAATCCGATATGTCAGGAAAATTTAATATGTCACGCAAGGTAAATTGTAACTCTAGTTAAGTTGCAAACACTAGTTTAAATGCAATAAGATTTATGGTTCATTTTTAGGGTTTTGTAGGTATGACCAAAAAACCCTTATACCGTCATTTTGTCGTCTGTCTGTCTGTCTGTCTGTCTGTCTGTCTGTCTGTCTGTCTGTCTGTCTGTCTGTCTGTCTGTCTGTCTGTCTGTCTGTCTGTCTGTCTGTCTGTCTGTCTGTCTGTCTGTCTGTCTGTCTGTCTGTCTGTCTGTCTGTTCGGTAAAAATTGTAGCCAAACGGCTTAACCTAGAGAGTTGAAATTTGGCATGCTTATACAACTCTTTGACCCGCACATAGGAAAAATACTAAAACATCTAAAAAACATATCCCCCTAAAAATATAAACAAATATGTGCTCATCGAAAAGAAAAATATTTTTTTATAATTCTGAGTAGGGTATTACATGAAAGCCCTTGGTACGTGGATTAACGATCAAATTTTTATTTTTGCAAAATAAATTATTTTGAAGCATTTTTGCCAAAATTGTGCAAACATTTTTTTGTCCCACACCCTGTAGCCCAGATGGTTTAAACTAAAAATCTGAAAAAATTCTAAGTAATGTACATTGGTGTGAACCGGAATAGTTCAACAGGAATTTTTGATCAGATTAGGTTTTTGAAAAAAAACGCATTTTTTGTGATTTTTGGCTAATAATGTACACAAGTTATAGCTTTGTAACACGCCAGAATGTAACGTGTATGCTGGTCTTGTGGTATTAGACGCTGATTTTTCACCCAAGTAGCCCGATCAGAAAAGGATCGAACCCTGTTTAGAAAGAGACTATATTATTTTTTGTTTTTTTTTTTTAAATTTTTATATTGTTTAAATTATTTTTTCAAAATTCTAGTTATATTTTGGCAAATGTTGCATTTAATTTTTAAAAGCGTAAATTTAATAACCAGTGGAAATTGTTTAAATTATAATTTAATTCTGTTTCAATGTACACGAAATCAGAGGGGCGGAACTTATAACAACCAATGGAAGCCATAGGCGCAATTTTTAAAATTCTTAATGAACCTTGCTTTATTAAAAAAAAATACTGCACATATTTAGAAACCTAAATAATGGTTTTAGGCTTTCGAATTAAAATTAACAAAAAAAATATTTTAATATAAAATTTGTTTTCGCATCCAAAATAATCATCATTCACTTACTAAATACCTGCAGAACCCTGAAATGTGTGAAAATTCACACTTCAGATCAATTTTTTACACTGTTGTATGAGCAATTGTTAGAAAATTTCTCAAATAGTTGTTAATTGCTTTTGGTGTTTTTGTTATTATTAAAAGTGAGGTTTTAGCATTGTTCTTTTAGGGGTGCAACCAGAAATTTAGCAAAGAGGTGCAACTAAAATAGGGGGCAAACATTTAGCTTATTTTGTGCTAATAACGTTTATCATTTAACTATTCTTTATTGAATATTTTAATTGATAGAATACAATAAATGTACAAAAAAAAACATACGCTATTTATTTTCATATATTTTTTTATATCCCTAGATTTTTCCGATATGTGTGTATATATATAGGGACGTTTCGTGTTTTGTTTTAAAACTAATTTCATCAAAAGAATGCGGCTTTTGCCCAAAGGGATTAAAATAAAAATCTAAAAAAAAATGTAATTAATGTACAGTGGTCTGAGCCGGAAACATACCAGAGGAATTTTGATCAAATTCCATTTTTGAAAAATATTGTAATTATTGGATTTTTGACAAAATTAATTATTTTTTAAATTCATGGCTAAATAATTGTTAATAATGTTATGTTTTTTTTTATTTATGGCTAAGTTAGTGTGTGTCTTTTTTTGTAATTAAAAATATAATAAACTTTTTTTAACATATTTTTGCAAAGAATTTTCACAAAATAATTTAAACAAAATAAAAATGGAAAAAAAAATAAATAAAATTGTCTCCTCTGCCTGGGAACGAACCATAGTTTGCTGCGTAGCAAGCGAACCATTAGACCAGTATACACCTTCTAGCATAGTGTGTTACATAACTATAACTTTTGTACATCGTCAACCAAAAAACACAAAAAATGCGGTATTTTCCGAAAACATATTCTGATCAAAAAGTCCTGTTGTACTATTCCGGTTCACACAAATATACAATATTTAGATTTTTTCAGATTTTTAGTTTAAACCATCTGGGCTACAGGGTGTGGGACAAAAAAAATTGCACTATTTTGGCAAAAACCGCATCAAAATAATTTATTTTGCAAAAATAAAATTCTGATCGTTAATCCACCTACTAAGGGCTTTCATTTAATACCCTACTCAGAATTTAAAAAAATATTTTTGTTTTCGATGAGCACATATTTGTTTATATTTTTAATGGGATATATTTTTTAGATGTTTTAGTATGTTTGCTATGTGCGGGTCAAAGAGTTGTGTAAGCATGCCAAATTTCAACTTTCTAAGTTTACCCGTTTGGCTACAATTTTTACCGGGCAGACAGACAGACAGACCACAAAATTACGGTATAATGGTTTTTTGGTCATATCTACAAAACCCTAAAAAGCACAGAAATTTTTGGAAAATTTAAATTTTGTTTAAAAAAATTAAATGGAAGCTCTTAGAACTCAAATACCTGACGAATAATAATAATATAATAATATAACTATTTATTTGCACAGAGTATACAGAGTGATTATTTAATGGCGAGACGACGTCACCGAATTTTACGGGCCTTGTAGCAGAAATACTGGTGAATACTATGACTATAATAACTATGATTATGAAGAAAAAAAGGTTATGCGCATGCGCGCATAATCGCCTGCTACGATGTGTATGAAACGGCAAATTATTAAAACTTCCAGTGACGTCGTCTCGCCATTAAATAATCACTCTGTATATACATATATATAAATAAACATAATGAAAACAAGTATAAAAACAAACAAGAGTAAATCACCCCCCTAAATGGTTTAATAATAAGAATGATAATCAAACCTGTGACTTTGACGTGATTATAGAACAAATATTTCGAGACATTCAGTATTATGTTGGTTTCTTACACTAATTAAATACCTATAAAATCTTGAATGTGTGAAAATTCACACTTCACATAATTTTTTTTTTTGCGTTAACATACACACATAAATACACAAACGAATTGAATTATATATTAGTATACATTCCTTCTTAATTAATACAGTTAACTTATTCTATTTACTATAAAAATTTACCTAAAATATGGACCGTAATCTTTTTTCTAAACCTTTTTTAGTTTTGGAAACCTCCGGTCCTATTCGTACAAGCAGTTGTGGAAATAGATGGTAAAACTGTTATTTTAGGTCGGTCTGTTTTAAGAAAAACTTAATTGTTCTCTCGATAATACTGTTTGTGTAGTTTGTCGACATACAAAATGCTCACAGTACGAGTAAATGCAGAGCAAGCATTAAATTTTATTAATAAATCACTCACAAACAGTAACTAGATCTCTGCCTAATTGAATTTGCATATATTTGTTTATGGCATAATTTTACACACCTGCTTATTCCTACTTTAACTGTATTGAACAATTACCAATCTTATTGTATTTACAAAATTTCAGAATTTATACGATAGAAGTGTTATCATGATAGTTGTAACAGTACTTCTAAGTTGTACTTCAAGTCATCACAACTTTTTTCTGTTTTGCATTCATAAGGGAGTCATTATGAAACTGAATTTAGTGTTACAGTGGTGCCTTGACTTACGAGTATAATTCGTTCCGTGACGGAGCTCGTAACTCAAATTACTCGTATGTCAAATCAATTTTCCCCATTCGAATGAATTGAAAAGCCATTAATATGTTCTGGGCCCTCAAAACACACCGCATTTTTTTTGTTACATGTTTTTAGATAAGAAAATTGTGTTTATAAATAAGGAATATTGTATAAAAGCGCAATACAAAGAAATACTGCAGTAAACTGATTAAGTATTATGTACATCAAGATAAAGAAGATCGGACGACTTGAAGATACTGACAGAGGTGGAGGGGAAAGGTTGAACTGCATAACTGAATCTTATTCGCTGATTTTTGTCCTTTTCGACACGCTTTCTTCACTTTCATCTGTAGGGTTTTCGATAAAAACCTGTCCAATGCGGTCTGTTTCATCGTCCCTTTCACAATGTTTCTGAAATGAGTTCGGCAAGTGTCATTAAATAGTGTCGTCGAACGCCCAGTTGTAACTTATTCTGTTGTTTCTTTTGAATAAAGTCTGAAACATTCTCCCACATTCCCAACATTTCGTTCATCTCACTTGTAGAGATAACCTCCTCCGCTCGTAATTCGAATTTTAGCTCTCAACTCAAAGCAAAACATCGGCCGAGGGACGGCTCGTATCTCGAAAAACTCTTTAGTTGGGATACTCGCAAGTCAAGGTACCGCTGTATAAATGTACCAGCATTAAATCACGACTACGTAACGTATTAATTAATTGTTAAATAAATTAAATTTTTAATTTCATATTGTAAATCGATTAACGTAAGGATTAACGTTAAGACATCATGCTTAAAGCGTTTTGGCTGCTCCTAATACTTATAGTGACATCCACAGCAAACAGAATCATATTAAATGTAACTGGTATTAAGATGTGAAACTATTTATCCTTTAGGAGGTTTAAATCTTATAATCTGGTATATTGTTCGGATCACCGGATTATTGAAGTTCATGTTATTGAATATTATATCAAAAACGATTGACAATATTTTATAGATAAGGGTTGTCCAATTTTTTTAATTAAAATATTGTAAATTTGAAATAAGCCGACCACAGCGCGAAGGTTGCCGAGTAAATACGACTGAGCATGACGTCAAACCCTAGACGGCCCAGACTACAACATAATCTTTACGTGTGTATATTGTATTATTCAAGAGTTTTGTAATTGTTTTTAAACAATTTTTCATGCATTTATTATTAAAATGGCAGATAAAGATTTTGTTAGGACTCAGGGACACACGTGGTTTTCACGCGCTACATACATTTATGATTTTTTTAAGCCTTCAAATTAAAAAAAAAATGCAAAACGGTTTTTTATGTTTATATGCAACAAGAGGAATATAATAAAAAAAAAATTTAAATCATGCCTATCCCCTATTTAGTTCTCCCAAAGTGTCGTCTATTACGAACACAATCAAACCATATTTATATAGGACTTAAAATGTTTAATTCTCTGAACGAAGAAGTACGTGGCCTACCCACTTTTTGTTTCAAGGGATTAATTAAAAATCATTTATTGACTGTACCCACTTATACCATCGACGAGGCCATGTCAAATTTATTGGTTACACGAGTTCCTTGAGATATTAATGGATATATGTACTGTTTTGTGTATCGCTGTATGTTTTGATGTTATTATTGTTTATTCTATATTGTACTTTTGTTTCGACTTGGTGTAACAGTTTAAATGTTGTAATAACCTATTGAAAATTATTATTATAACTACTTCCCAGTCAGACCACAGTCTCAACTGCTCATGTGTGGCAACTTTGATGTCTGCGTTCCTTTATCTGCCTGCTATAGAACATGACGGCCATTCTCTTGTAGGGCGAGAATTTCATAAGGGAACAGGGACTTGGGTCCCATCTAGTCTCCATTTCCAACTTTGAATGGCATCGCTTCTATTCTTTTATCATTTATTCCATTGATCTTAATTAAACTTCAATAATTTAGATTTCTCTCGTCCACCAGCATAAGGACGTCAACAATTATGAGGTTCAACACCAGCTTCAACCAAAGAACTCGTAATCTAAAATATAAAATTTTGTATGGGATTGATTTTGACAAGGTCAATCATGCATCAATATCGATTAGTAAATCTCCAGATATTTTCATAAAACAACCTCAAGTAGTAATCAAAATCTGAAAGCTTAGAGATTGTTTGCTATAGTTTTATTAACTACTGACTAGGTCAACCAGCTCAGAGACGCAGCGACTATGCATCAATTTCTTTTAATACAGGTTGTCTAAAGTACCCAATAAACTCACTGACTGTCTATTCCTTATCTATCTCCATTCGCCTCTGCAAACTCAATAACCACATCATCATCTCTACAATATGTCTTGAGATACTCAACAACCTATCAACTCTCAACTCAATTATCTATTAGTTTAGTTCGCCTTTCCAATCTTAGTAATTTGCCGTTTGTCTTTCTCAATACAAATTTCTAATTTTTATCAAAGTTAAGATATATCATAATGATTCTACGTTTTGGCAATAATTCCTATTTCTACCAATACTTCTTAAACAATAATAATCCGGTTTCTAACAATATGTTCATTTGTATATGTAAACATTTTTGAACATGTGGGATTTAGATTTTGCGGAACAGATCTGCTTCTTTGAAGTAGTCTAATAAAATGTTTTCATTTTCTGGGCTTAGCGCTTCTTTCAGGTTTTCTGGTATTTTGTGCTTCTGTCTGAGTACTTCATATAGTTGGTACTCCAGGATTATATGTTCTACGGTGACAGTTTTATTGCAGTTGTCATAGTTTTCCACCTCTTTTCTTTTCATTAGATGTTGGTGTGTAATGGAGGTGTGGCAATTCTGAGTCTTGTAAGAACTCTCTGTTCTATTCTATCTCCTACTGAAGCCCAGGGTTTGGTGTATTCTTTTATATGGCGAAGTTTGTTGTTCGTTAGATTGTGCCATTGTCGTTTCTAGTATTCTTTTATGTTTTGCCATAAGTTGAATTGGATGTCACTGGTGGGTACGGATATCGGTGTTATTGGAAGGTTTAACCTACGAAAGCCTAAAAAAGAAAGTGATTTACTTTACGGTGATATACTTACATCTTTTTCACAACTTTTCCATGTAGGAAATAAATATGTAAATGTACAAATTAACCAAAATGATCGTTTTAGTTAATTTTCGCAATTTCAGTTCATTTGTTCATAATTAAAGGTATAAATAAACGATACTCGACAAAAAAGTACAAACACAAAATTGGACGTAAATTAGTTCTGCTGTAAAGGCTGCGACGGGCGGTGGACAAAGGGCAGCGGGAGCCGGGCGTCGGGTCTCGGGATATTGTGCATTAATACCCACGCAATTCTTCACTCAAACTCGTAGCTTTTGTACAGGGTGTTCTGCGGACTATACCGTTTATTGGAGAGCTTTTGTGAACCTTTTTATACAATAGATTCTTATAAATGACATTCATTCTTTTTAATTTGTGTAGTTATGTACAGTTATTTGTTTATCTTTTGTTGTTTTGTGTTATGTCCTGCCAGAGATTAGCGTACTCTTATGCATTTACCCCTTTTCTTTACGAACAACACACTCAATTGTTTATTGTATATGTATAGATACATTTTAACTATCAAGTTCAAAAATCGTTATCTTATAAAGAACAAATACAGTTTAATTATGTTAACCCTCTTTTGTAGTGCTTTCCAAAATTTATTGCTTGCGCCCCAAAAATTTAAAAACATTTGTCGACCCATTGTACCTATACTCCTGCACTAGTTGTTAATACAATAGGTGTTAGTATTGTATTAACAACTAGTGCAGGGGTCATTCCCTTCGAGAAACCGAATGAGCAAAAAAAGATATACTGAGAAACAAGGTTAAATGCCTTTTCCAATGAGTAAAAAAGTACTTCGCTGGACTTAACGAGCAAAAAAGATAGTTGGAGAAACCTGAAGGGCAAAAAAGTTACTTCAAGACACCTGACGAATAAAAATGGGTACTTTAAGAAATCTGACAAGCAAAAACGTAGTCCGCGACACCTGACGAGCAAAACCAGGTATTTAGAGAAACCTGATGAGCAAACCAGTTACTTCGACACACCTGATGAGCGAAAAAGTTACTCAAATACATCTGACGAGCAAAAACAGGTACTTAAAAAACCTAATGAGCAAAAAAGGTACATATAGAAACCTGATAAGCAAGGAAGTTACTTAACAGACACGTGACGAGCAAGAAATGTACTTCGAGGCACCTAACGAGCAAAAATAAGTACTCAGAGAAATCTGACGAATAAAAAAGATACTTGTACACATCTGACGGGCCAAAAAAGTACTTCGAGACATCTGACGACCAAATATGGGTACTTATACAGACCTGACAAGCAAAACAGGTACTTCTAGACCTGACGAACGAAACATGTACATTGACACAGCTGACGAGCTAAAAAATGTAGGAACTTGACGAGCAAGAAAGGTACTTTGAGACACATGACGACCAAAAAAAGATTCTTCCACACAACTGACTAGTAAAAAAAGATACTCTGAGAAACCTGACTGGCAAATAAAAAGTATTTCGAGAAATATAACCAACAAAAATATATATTTCGGACCATGTTTAACAAAAAATAATTTGCATTCCAGGTTTGGGTCATGACCCAGAGTTTGTCATCTTTCAGTTTTCAGGACGTCCAGAGCGTTCTTTATCCTTTAAGCCAAAATCACCACTTCCAAACCATTTAAACCATTCATAACACATATATGAAAATACAGCCTTCATATATTTTTAAGTATTGTTCTGATTGTCTTTATTTTGATTTTCTCCTCATCCTTACAGTCATAGATAAAATATAAGGATAACATATGTTTCACTTATAAGTTGCCATGTCCATCACTAAAATTTGGAGTACCTCTGGCTTATAATAAAAATATCCAACATTCTTATCTGAATAGGAAATACATGAATACACGTTTCCTATTAAGATAAAAAAGTTGAACACTTAACACTCTGTATATAAAACTAATCTAGATGTGTTTGTATGCGTATTCACACACACAAATACGCACAATACAGACACAAAATGTTGGGGTGTTGTGAATACACGTAGCTGTTTACATTTACAGCGTAAAGACCCTAATCTACTTTTTTATCATTTTAAAAATAATTTGTGAACAAATATAACGATATTAATTTAATCGGATTAAGGATAAATGTATGATTTTTAACGTTCCCCAAAACAACGTGTAATACCAATTATTTTATTGAAAGGATTACTGATTCCAGTTAATTATTTTTTTGCCAAACACATCCTTTGTGTTTTGAAAGCTAGTTTTTTTTCAACAACGGTTTAATTCACACAAATTAACAGTTAGATCATTTATGGTTTGCTAGTAAATGAAATTGCATTATCATTGAGATACGAATATTTAAATATCTCGCAACAAGTAAAGATGAAAAACACTTTCATAATAAATGGTTTATATTTTAATTTTAGACCTTCGCTGCTATGGTGATTTTCTGGAGCTGCAAATGTTTTTCTATGAATTGGATTAGGAGTTTTATGTTTATTTTGGGGATTGGTAGTAAAATAGAATATTTTGTCTACAACTATATGGTTTTTTTCATTAAAAAAATTATTAATTTAATTTAAAAACATTGAAATTTTGAGTGTAACAACCATCACCTGATTTTAATCTACAACAATGTTTTAAATACTATTATTTATTGTTGTGCATTTTTTTTGTGTTTAATTTTATGCCTCTCTCGCTTACTTGGGGCGCTGGAGTACTTCTAGTGATTCTTCTCGAGAATTTCTCGAGAAAAAGGTTTCATTTCTCGAGAAATGTAAAATTTGCTCGACGCCTTTACTTTAGTACTTTAAAGGTGATTATAATTTTAACATGTTTTTATCCTCTACAATATTTTCAACATTAAGAAAAGATGTATATTCTAATAATTAAATATTTATTTTTCTCGAGATTTCTCGAGAATTCTCGAGAAAATAAGTTTAATGTCGAGAAATCAGAAACACTAAGTACTTCGGCATGTCACTTAACATATGTATTTGGTTCGAATCATATCTACGCGAAAGATGGCAATACGTGGAATTTATTGGCTCAAAATCCGACAATTATTTATCAGCCAGTGGCGTTCCCCAGGGATCGAAACTTGGGCCTCTGATATTTATCCCGGTGGTTTATAATATTCCAGATATCGTGAGCAATAGTAGGTGTGAAATGTTCGTGGATTATATATAGATTTACAGCAGAATCACTGATGTATCTCACTGTTTTTAATTGCAAGGCGACTTGCAAAGATTATGTGAGTAGAGTGTAGCCACTGCTTTATCATTTAACGGTGCAAAATGCAAAATTATGACTTACTCCCGTAAGAGAGATGTTTTAACATACGATTATACAATGAGGAGCTGCATTATACCACGAACCGAGACCGTAAAAGACCTGGGAATACTGTTTAATTGCGAGCTGAAATTTCAACACCATAATGACCACATAGCGAACAGTGCCTTAAGGAAGATAGGTTATGTTCTCAGTTTGACCAGGGATTTTCGTCAGAGTCGGACGTACATTGCATTGTTTAATTCCTATGTAAGGCCTACACTTGAATATGGGAGCATTATATGGGCACCCTATCAAGTAAAATACCAAAAAGTATTGAAAATGTTCAAACGCGGTGTTACTATGTTGTAGAATTACAAATAACAAGGGTATATCCAAGATATAAACCATCCCAAGACGTGCTAAAAGCATTTGATGTCAGGACTTTGGCGGCAAATACTCAAGTTTTTGTACAAGACATTGAATAATTTAATTGAAGACATTAATATCTTGTCTAGAATATACGTCCGGGTGCCTTCTCGGGACTTTAGAATCAGAGACACATTAGTTGTTTGTAAAAGGACCAACGGAGCACTATGAAAGGAGCCCACTGCAAAAATGGCGGTTCTTTACAATCAACTTTTGTCTGCAGACAGATCTGTTGATATATTTAATTTCGATCATCAACATTCTATTTCATCACACCAAAAGTGTATGAAATTATTAGGACAGCAAGCATTTGTGGCAACGATCTTGTTCTTGCCAGACAGACATGATCTCCATAGTTGCCTAAGTCGTGCCATATACTTGCTGCGACCGGCCTGCTTAACAGATATGCCTAAAAATGTGTAAGACTCTTCGGCATTAAGAAGTTTTATAATGCTCCCATCAACCAACTGAACGTCTTCACCGTTGTCTAAACCTTTTTCTCTGTAGATATGAAAAACAGCGCATATTATTATTATTATTATCAGTGCTTCGAACCGAAACTAAACCGAAAACCGAAAAGCGAAAAAAAACGTTATTTTTGTCGGAACGAAACCGGAGCTGAACCAAAAAAAATATCGGTTTATTCGGTTCAGATAGGATGGGCGTGAACCAAAATAAAAAAATACATTTTATTTAAGAATATTTTTTAAATTGATGAGCAGAAAAAATCGTATTAACTGATTTAATTTTTTTAACTGATAAGTTAAAAAAAATCCGCTTCTAATATTTCGGGGGAGGGGATGAACGTAGAAACCTCCTTGGCAGCGGCCTTGGTATGATTATTACAAAATAAGGAATAAAATGTCGTTCTAAATTATTGTAGAAAATAAATGTCTAATACAAATAAAATCATTTAAAAATTTATCACTCGGAACTGAACTGAAAACCGAAAACTAAGAACCGAACTGATATATATTTTTTCAATTGAATCGGAACGAAAACCATAACGAAAAAAATAACTGTTCGAAGCCCTGATTATTATTATTATAAAAAACTAATATACACGTTAAATTCAACTATCTAGGTCCAGCCGTTTGGTCACAATTTCAAACAGACAGTATATATAAATTCTTTATTTACCCTAGGCCTTTCGGCGTTTAGGGTTTTAACCAATACATTTAAAAATCATAATAATAATAAAATAAAATAAAATAATAATATTATAGTACATTTTTACATTTTATGACTTCTTTCTTCTTCTTCTTCTATATTCTTCCTCCGGTGTTCCTCTCTTTCTTCCTATTCTCTTTTCGGCTTCCGTCTCCGGTCTCCTTCCTTCTTGACTCCAGTTGTTCTTCCTCTCTTTCTTCGCTTCTCTTCCCTCTTTTCTTTCCTCTTCCTTTACCTATCTCTTCCTTCCTGTTCTCAGTTCTGTCTTACCTCACCGCATTCCTTCCTTCTTTCCTCGAGTACTCTCACCCACCTTTCTCCTTTTCCTTCTTCACTCAACAGATCCTTTATATCTCCCTCCCATTTTGTCAGCTTTCCACATCTTCTTGTTAGGTGTTCCAAGGATTCTTCCTCCTCCCTACACATTCTGCATAGCCTATCCTCTGTTTTTGCCCAATACCTATTACTCCGTTCTTCATTTCCGCATCTTAATCTGGCAATCCTTCTAACTCTGCCCCCTGCCTTTCCTCTCCTTCCTCTCCTTCATTTCAAACAGACAGTAGAGACAGACAAACGGGCATAAAATAATTCATATGCCAAGAGCTAATTTTTTTTTCTCCAAATATCTGATTACCCAAATATCTAAAAAATTTATTCCAAGTAGCAAAGTCTAGTTTTTGAATTATAAAAAATCCGGTAATAAATCTTATATTGTGAATATCTAAAACACAAACATTTGGCTTAAAAGGAATATTTCCAGACTGATTCTTATGATCTTGCGGTTTAAATTAAACTTAAAGCCGTAAAGACTAACCTTGCGCACTATTTTTATTGTAATTTTAACAGCAATGCATAATTTTAAGATTTCTGGTTACGACAGCTTGCTCTCGAGGTTTATGTCTGACTTAAAATACTGCTTTGATAAATGAAATTTTAACAAAACTAATATGATGAATGAATGTTTTGAAATGACAAAGCATTTTCTTTATAATTTACTTCAAATTTTCTCCACAATACTTAAATAATTTGCTTAATATAATAAATTATTTAAAATTCATAATTATTATGAAGATTTTCCAAATAATTATAACATAACAATATTTTCCCCAACGTCTGGATGTTGTTGACATATTTATGGTGTGATTTACTAATTTTATGCCATTAAAATATGAGATGATTGACTGGAAATTACACACCCTTCATCAATAAGTGCATCAGTTATTTTTGACATTTTGAAAATCAAATTATTTCATAAAATATTATACCATTTTATAAATATTATATGGGTTTGAAACCAATATTATTACAAAAAAATTGATGTGAAGTGTGAATTTTCACACATTTCAGGGTTTTGCAAGTATTTAGTAAGTGAATGATGATTATTTGGGGTGCCAAAACAAATTTTATGACAAAATATTTTTTTATGAATTTTAATTCGAATGCCTATTACCATTATTTAAGTTTTTAAAGATGTGCAGTATTTTTTTTTTTATATATCAAGGTTCATTAAGATTTTGAAAATTGCGCCTATGGCTTCCATTGGTTGTTTTTAGTCATAGCTCCTCCCCTTTGATTTCGTGTACATTCAAATATATAATTAAATTATAATTTCAACAATTTCCACTGGTTATTAAATTTACGCTATTAAAAATTAAATGCAACAATTGCCAAAATATAATTAAAATTTTGAAAAAATAATTTAAACAATATAAAAATGCAAAAAATAAATAAAAAATAATATTGTCTCCTCACGTAGGACTCGAACATGAGTCCGATTACGAATTCTTGGACAGAACGCAAGTATCTTAGCCACAGCACCAAGAAACACGTTACTGTTTAGCGTATTATATAACTATAAGTTGTCAACATTATTAGCAAAAAAACACAAAAAAATGCTTTTTTTTCCAAAAACATAATCTGATCAAAAATTCCTGTTGAACTATTCCGGTTCACACCAATGTACATTACTTAGAATTTTTTCAGATTTTTAGTTTAAACCATCTGGGCTACAGGGTGTGGGACAAAATTTTTTTTGCACAATATTGGCAAAAATCGCTTCAAAATAATTTATTTTGGAAAAATAAAAATTTGATCGTTAATCCACGTACCAAGGGCTTTCATTTGATACCCTACTCAGAATTAAAAAAAAATATTTTTTTTTTCGATGAGCACATATTTGTTTATATTTTTAGGAGGATATGTTTTTTAGATGTTTTGGTATTTTTCCTATGTGCGGGTCAACGAGTTGTATAAGCATGCCAAATTTCAACTGTCTAGGTTTAGCCGTTCGGCTACAATTTTTACCGAACAGACAGACAGACAGACAGACAGACAGACAGACGACAAAATGACGGTATAAGGGTTTTTTGGTCATACCTACAAAACTCTAAAAATATTTAAAATTTTTTTGAGTGAGTATAAAATGTAAATACGAGTAAAATAAAATTAACATACTAGTGGCTCTCAATCTTTTGTTAGTTAATCATACGGAACATTTTTAAAAATTTGAAAATTTTTTTATTGGATTTTTGCCAAAAAAGTGTCAAAAAATTTTTGTCCCCCACCCTGTCTCCCAAAGGGATTTATATAAAAATCTGCGTAATGAACATTGATAGGAACCGGAATAGTCCAACAGGAATTTTTAATCAGATAAGTTTTTCGAAAATTGTCGTTTTTTGTGTCGTTGATAAAAAAAATATATATTTAAAAAAAAATTATTGTGTGGTATCAAAAGAAAGCTCTTAAGACGTAGGTTAAGAAACGATAGATAGTTTTTCGAAATTCGTTTCTTTTAGCACGAATTGAGCCAAAGAGGTTGAACTAAAACTCTAATTGAAATTATAGGTAATGGGTATTGATCTGAGCCGGAAACGTACGAGAGGAATTTTTTATCAGATTGTGTTTTTGAAAAATATGGTAGTTTTTGTGTTTTTGATAAAATGAATTATTTTTTTAATTCCTTGCTAATAATGTTATGTATTTTTTGTATTTATAGCTACGATAGTGCGATTTTTTTGGAATTAAAGATATTTCAAAAATAATATATTTTTTTAATAGTTGCGAACTGAGTTACTCACACCACACTAAACTCTACACTGTAAAATATTTCTTATCAATTTAATGAAAACTTGAATACGAAGCAAATGCAGAAAAAACGCTGGGATATTTAGCAAATTATTTAAATTTTGATTAATGGAAGCTCTTAGTTCTCAAATAACGAATAGTGATTAGCAAAAAAACTGTTGATTTTGTTGTGATAAATATTCGCTGACATCCAGAATTATGTTGGCTTCTTACACCTATTAAACACCTACAAAACCTTGAAACAGTGGCGCAACCAGGGGGGGGGCTTTCCCCAAGAAAGAGGGAAACACCAAATTTTTTATCACCAAGGTCTTAGGTAAATATATGTATTATTTAAAAATAGAGATGAGGACCTTTGTTTTTTAGGTCATCACTTGTATTTCAGAAGTGACGACCTTTTTTTTTATATCATTACTTGTATTTTAGAAGCGATGACCTTTTTTTTAGATCATTATTTGTATTTTACAAGTAAGGACCTTTTGTTTTTTAGGTCATCATTTGTAATTCAGAAACGAAGATCTTTTTTTTAGATCATCAATTTTTTGGAAATGAGAATAATTTAAATAATTTAGTATTGCCCCCCCCCCAAATTCCTGGGTGCGCCACTGCTCTGAAATGTGTAAAAATTCATACTTTAACTCAATATTGCCTTTTGACGGAAAGAAAATAGACTTCGAGAACTTAATTAGATCTATAAAATTAGTAGTAATTGAGTAACAAACTTTTCTGTACCGAGTTATCGTACCAGCCAATTTCTTTTCTATGGAATATTAGATATAAATATGTTTTTCAGAGTTGGTCTGGTGTAGTTAATTAAAATTACATTCAACCTGTTTTTGAGCGTCTTATTTACATTTGTAAACATAGTTCTAAGATATTTATAGAGCAAATTAAGTCTAATCCTTCAAGTTGATACAGTCTTAATACTGCTTGTTTATGGTATTACTGTACGTCGAGACTGACACAACATATCTTTTAAGTGCCTCGTCAAACGAGGGTCTAATAAAATGGCTAATAGGCAACACTCCATACTTCCACGTGAGCAGGGTTGTCTGACCTATTCTTCTCTGGACAGGAGTTTACTATAGGTGAATCACAATACCAGAGGATTTAATTCACAAAATTAGTGAAAAACCTTAAAAACCAAATATTTCTACACATCAAACATTTTCATTGAATTAATCCAGGAGTTTTTATGTTTTCGCTAATTCAAATTCAAATGTATGTATTATGATTTCTAATATACATATCTAAAACTATATAATATTGCAAAACATCTCCAAATATATAATAATAAATAAGAAGCCCATTGTGAGATGGTTACACCACCTAGAACATTTTTCTGTGCGAGGGGGTATGTTTATTTTATTGCTAATCTGGGTAGAGTGTTTTAACAGAAGTTAATAAAAAATTACATAAAATTTAATAAACAAGTTACTTAAAATAAATAAATAAAAATTGTAAAACTAAGTATTAAGTATATTATTTCAACAGGTCTTTAGTATCTTTGAAATTAAGTTTAATAATCCATGTTTTAATTATTTTTTAGGGTTTTGTAGGTATGACCAAAAAACCCTTATACCGTCATTTTGTCGTCTGTCTGTCTGTCTGTCTGTCTGTCTGTCTGTCTGTCTGTTCGGTTAAAATTGTAGCCAAACGGCTAAACCTAGAGAGTTGAAATTTGGCATGCTTATACAACTCTTTGACCCGCACATAGGAAAAATACTAAAACATTTAAAAAACTAAACAAATATGTGCTCATCGAAAACAAAAATATTTTTTTTAAATTCTGAGTAGGGTATCAAATGAAAGCCCTTAGTACGTGGATTAACGATCAAATTTTTATTTTTGCAAAATAAATTATTTTGATGCGATTTTTGCCAAAATTGTGCAAAAAAATTTTTGTCCCACACCCTGTAGCCCAGATGGTTTAAACTAAAAATCTAAAAAAATTCCAAGTAATGTATATTGGTGTGAACCGAAATAGTACAACAGGAATTTTTGATCAGATTATGTTTTCGGAAAATAACGCATTTTTTGTGGTTTTTGGTTCACAAAGTACAAAAGTTATACCAATGTAAGACACTCATATACAAAGCGTCCGATGGCGCAACGGGTTAGAGCGTTGGTGTCGGAAGCTAAAATTCTCTGGAATACGAAGGGTTTCGAGTTCGAGTACGGAAGGAGTGAGTTTTATTTTTTCTGTTTTTTTTTTTGCATTTTTATTATGTTGAAACTATTTTGTCAAAATTCTAGTTATATTTTGACAAATGTTGTATTTAATTTTTAAGAGCGTAAATTTAATAACCAGTCTTATTATATGATTAACAGACGATAAATTATTTTAAAAATATCGTTCATTTTGCCGTGATTACTATAAAGTAAAATTTGTCCTACACACTCAGCATACCGCCTTCACTTATTATATACCTGCGAAACCCTGAAATGTGTGAATATTCACACCTCACATCAATTTTTTATAATTATTATGAGTAACTCTATTTTGTGTATCTTTCACGTATTTATTAAAAGAATTGTATATTTTGTTTGCATGTTTATAAAATGAAACTGTTCATTTTTTCCTTATTAAATTTTTCTGGAAAAGCCATTTGTTTATTTCTACAGGTCCTGTTGTTTCATAATCATGATTGATTAACTGAACTGATTTTGAATGTTCTCTTATATGTTTTGCAATAGCGTAAATATATATTTACTCAACTGTGAAAACCTGTATCACTGAAGATCTTTTCGCTTGAATATATCAAGGGTTTAAATGATATGAGATTTAAGATAATTTTTTTTTTATAAGATTTTAAGCTTATTTATATGGGTGTTGACGGCTCCTCCCCAACTGAATACACCGTACTGTATTACCTACTGTACCAACCCATAATAGAATGTTTTTAAATGATTTAACGGGAAGACATCTCTTAATTGTTTAAAAATATATAAGGTTTTTCGAATTTTCTTACATACTGAATCTATCTGAAGATTCTATATAATATTTGATTTTTCTTATTTATTTGTATATGTAGGGTGACCATTCGTCCCGCATTCTAACGTTTTGTCCCGCATTGAGATGCGTCTCGCAAAAAGTCCCGATTTTTAACATTTTGTCCCGCATTTTGTAACTTGTATTTGAGAAAATGAGGACCGTTTTTTTTTGCTCTTCACTTGGATTTGGGAGGTGAGGACCTTTTTTTTGCTCTTCACTTGGATTTGGGAGATAAGGACCTTTTTTTTGCTCCGTTCCGCATTGCCTTCTTAAGAAAATGGTCACCCTATGTATATGGCAAGTACAGTTCTCTAGATTACAGTCCAACTTATGAATTATTAAATTATCATAATTAGGCTGAGAGTTTTCATATAACGTAACGATCAGATAATGTGATTTTTCAGTGTTTAAAAACAGTTTATTCTTATCTAACCAGAATTTTATATATTTTAAATCGTCCATTGCTACATTCTTTATCTCGAACCGTGATATAGCTTCGTAATATAAAGCAGTATCAGCATATGAAAAAAATTGCAGTTCAATTTTACTGTAAGTAAGTCATTAATGTAAATAATAAATAGCAAAGGACCAATTATTGTTCCCTGTGGAATTCCGCAGGTGACTTGTTTTTCCGAACTTTAATATTTTAGTTTGCTGTTTTCTATTTTGCTTTTCTTGTGTTCAGAGCCGCAGTAAGGGGGGGCGGAGGGGGCGACGGCCCTGGGTGCAGTAAGGAAAAGGGCGCTGACGGGTTTGATTAAGGGGCGCCATTGCGAAGGCGAGGACCTTTTTTTTTTTGCTCGTTACTTGGATTTTGGGAGGTGAGGACCTTTTTTTTTGCTCATCACTTAAATTTCGAAAGGTGAGAACCTTGTTTTTATTTGCCAAGGGCGCCAAAACACGGCTTTGCCCCTAACGCAAGTTTTCCTTACTAGGGCTCTGCTTGTGCCATAACTTTCAAGTTTCGCTAATAAACGCTCATGGACGACTGTGTCGAAAGCCTTAGCTAGATCAAAATATATCGCCATGGATTTATGAGATTTATCTAGAGATCTATATATGTTGTTAGTTAAGTAAACAATAGCATCGTTGGTGGACCGATTTGGTCTAAAACCATATTGTTGCTCAGGGAGTAAATTATATTTTTAAAAGAAAGAGAGTAGGCGCTTTGCTATTATTTTTTCTAATATCTTGCCCAAATTACTTATTATCCAAATTGGCCACGCCATCACTGTTTTAATATTGTACCGATATCATTATTGTTTTAATATTGTACTGATATCATCATTGTTTTATTATTGTACCGTTTTAATTTGATGATTACTTTTGCCCCGTCGAATGACGGGATTTTCTTCTAGTTAAAGAATAAATTTAATGAAAAATTTGGTGATGCTATCCTATAAGCATGTGTTTTGCATTTCAAAAGAAGAGCTGTACTCCGTTTGGAAGAAACCCTGCCGATGGCAATACCTAAATACTACATGCGTTCACATATATTATTATTCAAACATTTAAACGTAATACAAAAACACTTTTACTTATGAAAATATTTATGTGTCTCTTTTCTTGAAATATTTATGACGTTCACATATGTATGTAAAGGGTGAATCTGACAGGTCTCTTGCATAGAAAAACCATTGAATAAAACTATTTATTTCCCGTATTTTATGTTTTACAATGGGAATCATAGTTTATAACGTTCACATTTATTGAATTATATTTTTATTTCAGCGATTTATTGTTGAGAGGCTGCTCCTTGAGAAAATTCAAACGTGCACGAACAGATTTTATTCAAACTTCATATGAAATGATTTATTACCTTAGTTAATATACGAAGAACTGGGCCAATTATAGCCAAAAATTTTGTTTTGTCTTTTTATTTCAAAACCTCACGAAAGAAAAAGGAGAAAAATGAAATATGCAAAAATAAATGGTTCTTCTGGTAGATTTAAAGATATTAATCAATTTGCATGCATAAACTTTAAGCACATAAAATAAATGTGTGTAACGATTAGAAGTTTTTATGCTATAAAGTTTAAGATTTCTTAAGTTAGGCAAAAGTTAGTGCGTTGCAGCAATAGAGGGCACGAGCTACGAAATTAGGACGTCATTGATCAAGTTAATTAGCTCAAGCCATTACAATCTCAACAAAAAAAGGAATATTAATCCTTCAAATATAAAAATTTGTACTTAATATTTCTAGTATAATTCATATGATCTTCGAGGGGCAATCAAATATAAACGAGTCTTTTATTTTAACAATTTATTTTACAAGAAATATTTATACATTTCTACAAATTATTTTTCCACATAGTCTCCTCCTTTTAGGGTGCATTTTCCCCAACGTTTGGACAGTTTCTTTATACTGTTCTTGTAGAATGAAACTAGGCGAGTATCTAACATGTTGCGCACGAAAGTTTCCACTTGATCATTGTTCTTAAATAGCTCGCCTCCAAGTGCTTCTTTGAGGGGCCCTGAGTGGTTATCGCATGGCCATAAGTCTAGACCATAAGGTGGATGTTCAAGCGTTTTCCAGTGATAGATAGATAGATAGATATTTTTATTATTAAATATTATATACTACATTTTATCTTACAACAATTAACTTATACTTAATAATAATTGTAATTTTCGCCTTTCGGCTTAAAATCTACTCTCCTTCTCCTCTAGTTAATATCTTCGTTGACTCCTTTCCTTAATTTCCTCCTTTCTGTTTTTCACTTCTTTCATCCATTCATACCCCTTTCCTGTTTCATCCAAAATTTCCTTTCTCGTTTCCTTTCTGTGTCGTATTTCTTCACATTCTTCCAACAAATGTTCCATTGTCTCCTTACCTTCCCTGCACATTCTACATGTTCTTTCTTCCTCTTTCATCCAAAAATTATTGTCCCTCTCCTCATTTCCACATCTAAATCTCGCTATCACTTTTTTCTTCTCTCTACTGCCTTTTTCTGTCAGATACTGTGGTTTTCTCATCGTCCAGGTCTTTTCATATTTGTTATTATACCTTGACTCTCTTATTTTTGTATCTTGCTCCGTTTGTTGTATGTCGGTCATTCGCTCTGTTACTTCGTGCACCAATTCTTCTCCATTCATTCTTTTTAGTCTTACTGCTGTTGTTGAGTAGCCACAATATTCGTACATTTCCTTTCTTTCCTTTTCCCATCTTGATAGTGGCTTTCCTTGTTGATTCCGTTTTTCCATTTCCCTCCAGCATTCATAAAGAATTTCTTTTTCCGGGTGTTTAATTATATTCGCTTCATATTTTATGGCTTTTTTGACTGCCTCTATTTTCATTTTCTTCATTTTCGTCTCTTCCAGTATAATGTATGTTGGTGTATTCGTGTCTACTCCCAACATCAAGCGTTTCCAGTGCATATCCACCAGTTTATGTTGCATTTGATCTGCTATGTGGGTCCTGGCGTTGTCGTGAAGGATCGTCATTCAGCCGCTTTGGAACCCAACGTGCTGAGATTTTTTTGAAGCCCAAGTGCTTACTGATGATTGATTCGACACTTCCATAGCTGACACCAAGTTTCTCCGAAATTTCAAGCACTGCTAATTGTCGATCCCGTTCCACTAACTCACAAACACGAGCAATGTTTTCATCAATGATGCGAGGACGACGAGGATAACTTTGATTTTTAACTCGTTCACGGCCTTACTTGAACTCGTTGCACCAAACTTTCACCCTTGGCCATGAAAGAGTGTCTTGCCCGAACTGGAACTGCATTCTGCGGTGAATTTCGGCTGGTTTCACTTTTTCACGGGTTAGAAACTTTCTAATAATCCTTTGCGCAACAGAGACTGGCACACTCTTCACATTCATCGTAAGGGCTAGTAAATATAATATTAAATAAACCGATTGGGCTGGTTTTTCCCCTCTACGCATCCTTACCTAGCGGCCCCAACCGCTACAACGCTCGTTTATATTTGATTGAGCCTCGTATCTTGAGTTGGTCTTATCATTGTCAAAGTGTCATCAGCAAATTAAATTATGCTTTCAAATCAGATATTTAAAAAGTCATGTTAATTTCAACTAATTAAATACATTTTATTTTGGCCATATACATCCCATTTTATTGTATGGAATTTGTTTTTGGGGTTCAATAAATTTATCTAATGACGTCTTCGTTGCTCAAAAAAGGATAGTACGATGCATTGCTGGAATAAATAATAGAACTTCCTGTAGGGATTATTTTACTGAATATAAGATCTTAACGCTGCCCAGTATATTCATAATAGAGGTACTGTGCTATACATACAAATAAAAACATAATTTGCATATTAATTTTGATAATGGTATTTATAAAAAAGTAGAAACGCATTACTACAAAAGCTAACTGATAAATTTTCTTTTTCAGAAATATGTTGAAGTAATTTCTCTATTGTTAAAACAACATTACAGCATTTATCACGATAATACAAAGAAACAAGTAATTTCGGAAAATGTAATGCAGATGTTGCGCATAGCAAACGATACCATTCTTAATATTAAAGACCACGAAATTTGTATATTTTTAATTAAAACTATAAATAATGTAATATCTTTGTTGAATATTATTGCTAGCAAAAATCGAATAAGACGAGAAGAAAACCAAATATTGATTTCATGAAAATTAATTAATTATTTAAGTTTTCCTTATTTTTGTCTCACTCAAAGACTAGTAATTACATCACGTTATTTACGCTGCATCATAAGAATAATAAAAATAATTCAATCGTTTATAAGGCCATGTAATAGCTTTGAAGAATTGAAGAAAATAAATATGAAAATTAGCACACAAAAACAATAGTATTAAGCAGGATAAAATTCAACATAAAAATAGATGACGAAATAATAGAACAGGTAGGAAAATTCAAATTCCTAGGCACAGTTTTCTCGGAGGATGGAGAAATGGATGAAGAAATTATGGAAAGAGTAGGCACCCAGCAGGAAGAATGTTCAATAGAGTTCAAATCATCTATCTAAAAAAGAAATACCAACCAACATCAAGGTAGAGATCTTCAAAAAGTGACAGTATCGATTTTGACATACGCCTCAGAATCCTGGACCACCACAAAGATGCAAAGGTCCAAAATAAGAAGCTCTGAAATGAGATTTTTAAGGAAAATTGAAGGTAAAATAAAATTGGACAGAATAAGATATTGGATGGACTTGTAATGGATATAAGATCGACTTTAATAGAAGGACAGCTAAGGTAGCTGGGACACATACACAGAATGAGTGAAGACAAAATAGTAAAAAGAGTTTTTGAAGCAAAAACAGTTAAGAAAGTTAGACCTGGAAGATCGAGAAAAACCTGGCATCAAGAAACAAAAGAAGCTACAACGAAGAGAGGCGTAAAGTGGGAAGAGATAAGAATATATACAAAGGACAGAACAAGATGGAAAGAAGTATGGAGAACAACACCAGAAAATAAATAACTTGACTATAGCCTTACACCGTAAGGTAGAAAGGCTTCAGGTTAAAGTAAGCATTTAATATTTCATATAAAATAAAACTGTATTGTTTTTAAAATTCATAAAATTCGAAATATTTTAAAAAATAATATAAAACTTGGCCACATTTCTTTCTGTTATTTATTTTTTCCGATCCTAGGTTCTGCAAAAGAGTTTATTTATACCGCTTTACTCGTATTTACATCGGCGTAGTTTCTACGGCAATTTACCTAAATGTAGGCCAAAGAGTATACGCATGCCAAATTTTAGATCGCTCTTTCCACGAGACCTGTCCAGAGACATCACATGCACATATACCAGAATTCGTACAGTCGCTTCGTTGCTAAGTAATGGACGTAGAACCGACTGCAAATCGTATTGCTATTGGTTTGACGTTATTAGTTTGCGCATATACTATGACATCACTGGTCAGTTCTCGTTATAAAAACACTGTAGTTTTCTAGGTCGAGCCGTTTGGCCACAATATTTACAGAACATACAGTTACTTGTGTGACAATATAAGGGTTTTTAGTCATACTTACGAAACTATGTGATAACAAATACTATGACAAATGTCATTTTAAAATAATACCTGACATAAAGAAATAAACTAGAAATTTTAAGTGAAACTTTTACGTTAGCGCAAGCGCTCTTTAAATAAATCTTTTCTGAAGAACTGAAACGTCCGGGGCTCCTCCCTTTAATAATTAACTGAAATGTTATTTATTTTATGAAATTCATTTGAAACGTTAATCTAAGTAAGAAACGCCTGGAAATGGTCAATAAACGTACTGTTTGCCCTGCTTCAACAATGTTAACTTTAAATAATCCGTTTAAATCGTAATTAATATTGAATTATTAGTTTAAATTAATTAAATATTTTTAAACTAAATTGTTACCCGTCAACAATGACGGATTTATAATATAAAAATTTCAATTGTTTGTATGTGTATTTGGTTTTATTTTTTAACGTATATTAATTTCGTCACCGGTCAGGGAATCACGGGATATCACCAATTCGCATTTTTCGCATATTTCTATATGTAATTTTATCCGCAGTTTCTTAGAGAATAAATCTGCAAAATATTGTTCATATCGGTCAAAAGATATAGGAGTATCTAGAGTCTCTTGTTTATGCAATAACACAACAATAACCACAATTATAACAACAACAATAACAACAACAACAATAACAACAACAATAACAACGAAAACAACAACATCTGAAAATTTCTTGCAAATATATTGGGATAGAAGAAACATTATTGATAAATAAATACGACATAACCGACCTACTATAATTCCAGTAAACAAAAAGAAAAAACCGCCTAATTCAGAGGCATAACCATTCTTAACACACATAATTTGCAAACCACTGGCTGCATACTTACTTCTAAACCCCTCTTACCATTTAGATCTATACCGATGTTGCTTACCGTGTGTGTGTGTGTGTGTGTGTGTGTATATGTGTGTGTATATGTGTGTGTAACAAAATTAATTACACTGGATAAAGTTAAAATATTTTATGGTATTAATTATATCATACTACATTACTTGATAAAATTTATTTCAAAACAATTAATTAGTTAATTAACATAATTTACAAAATAATCTTCTTAAATATATAATATTTACCGAGTCTGCTTCCACGGCAGGTTCAAAATTATTATATACTAGCACAATACCCGTTTTTCGCACGGGATAAGTTCGTTTAAATTGATTCTGATTTTTAAATACATATATTGTTATTGTTATTACTAAATTTTCCGTAACGGATAGCGGTGATCGCACATCAAAAAACCACTAATTTATAAAAATACACCGATAAAAAAACATATCCTAACCAACAAAACTTAAAAATAAAGAACCATTTTACCTGTTATCCAATTTTGAAGAACCAATTTTGTTATCATCTTGAATAAAATTCGTTAGCAATCACTGTGTTAACCATCGGGCTAAAAGTGCAGCCTTGGAAGGCTTATGAAGAAATTTCATAAACATTTTAAATTTCGTTTTGCGTATTAGGTTATTTTTACATGAAAAACAGCTTTAAAATTTCAATATGTAATGCATTTTTGCTGACCCCCTCACCAGGTAGGGCACTCCGTGGCCCCCTGGTGGTCGGCTACGCGTTCTGGTCGATCGTGGTAACAATATTTATTTATTTATTTATTTATTTTACATTTTAAGAACACAAACAGGACGAACCCACAGCAGTGTTCAAGAAATTTTTAACAATAACGTGCGTAAAATTTACATATTACACTATACTATAAGACTGCAACGATTTTATTTTTGATTTGAAATATTTTAACGTTTAATTATAGCTATTATATATTAAATTGAAAAAATCGCGACAGTCATGTACGAACAAGAGTATTACAATAAGCAAGTTACATAATACAACAATTTAAACAGAAGCAACTGCAGTTAGACTGAGCTTGAATCCAAATGTTGTAATATAATTTTACAATGTGATTTAAATTTATTTAGTGTCAAATTTGAAATATCAACATTATTAAAAACATTGTTGAATGTGGAAGATAGTCTTTCAATGGGTGAATTGGAAAATATATTATTGTTAGTTAAGGAAACGAAAAATGAATGTTGGTTGCGGACATTATAAGACGGAATTAAAAAAGTGAACAGCATTAACAGATCATTGCAGTCTGTAATACTATTGCAAATTTTATATAATGTAACCATATCCGACAGTGTGCGACGATTCCTTAGTGACAACATATTTAGTTCAAGTAGAGCTGAACTGTAGTCAGTAAGGCGAGTTTTTTCTTTATATATATATATATATAAAAGTAGATCCCAAATACAAAAAGGTTGAACAGCTCTGGCCTATAAAGGGGGCGCACAACCGTATATTTCTCAAAAGTATTTTATACAGAATTTACAACATGAAATAAAATTAGTAACAATATCAAAATTTGCATCAAATTTTTATCAATCTAATAGTATATTTTTAACTATAGAAAAAATATTGTAAAAATGTTATCGGTCAATAACTAATAATAGACATCAGACAACAATATTCTGTAATTTTTTCATGCATATTTGTTGGTCGAACTGTGCATACCCTTAAGGTGTGTTGAGAATCTCGTAAAAATCGGCCCAGCCATTTTAGAGTGATGCCGTACAGACAAAGAGACAAAGAGATGCCTATAAAAACGGCATACCTCAACAGTTAATTGTGGATACCGGAGCATATGTATCCATAATGAGAACCGATCTAGTTAAGAAAAATGCCTGGAGATTACTGGCTGGATGAAAATTAAGTACACTTAAAAGTTGATAGATGCAGAGGCGAATTAAGCGGTGGGCGGACTGGGCTCACGAAGCCTACCGAAGTCTATATACAAATATTTCCATTCTATTTAAAATAATAGAGGGCCCATTTTAATTTTACCGCCCAGGGCACCCAAGCAATTAAATTCGCCACTGGATAGGTGGAAACATTATCGACAATTTCTTGTCATTTACTAAACCCTGAAATGTGTGAACATTTTAAATCAAGTTTCTGAATATTAACGAAACTAAAAAATGTCTTTTGAATACGTTGAATGTTTGGAAATATAATAAATGTTTTTAAATATAATCTGTGACTACAAATTAATAGTACTTTTTTTAAAAGCATGTATAACAAAACCATTTATAACCTAATATTTGGACGACTTATCGTTAGCTGCTAGACAGGATTTAATTTTCCAGCAGAACGGTGTTCCGGCACATGACAGGTAATAATTATCAATTATTTATAAGAGCTGCAGAGTTGCAATAGCCCCAAAATAAAATGAATTTAATTATTACAGACGATGATTTTTTTAGCACTCTCTCTATATATCTCTTTAAATTTACTTATTTAGTTAAAAACCATCACTTTGTTGTGCGTCTTCTGTTGTGCGTCGTGTATAAAACAAATAGTTTGTCTACAAGTTATGATATACAGTGAATCGATGTGCTGCATGCTTTGGTACCATCAACTGATTATTGCCTTGTGGTAATAATAATAATAATAAAATAAATTTGAAACCAAAAAAGTACCGTATTTTTCGGACGATAAGACGCATCCCAATTTTATGAGACAATTTTTAGGATAAAAATATATTCACAAATTCTTAATTTTTATTTATTACGATAACTTGTACCAGAAACATTCTGTTTATCTTAACTCTTTATAATATCAGTCTTTAGTATATTAATGTCACTGTTCGTATTATTTTCGTCTGAACTATTATCAGTCTCTTCAAAAATTAATCCATCTTCGGTTTCATCCAATTCGTTGCTTATACCGCATTTCTTAAAAAACTTTATAATCGTTTCTTCATTTACAGCTTCCCAAGAATTTTTTGCTCAGATACATACTTTTGAAATAGGGGATAGGCATTATTTTTTTAATTTTTTTTTTATTATATTCCTCTTGTTGCAAATAAACATAAAAAACAGTTTTTAATTTTTTTTTTTTTTAATTTGAAGGCTTAAAAAAATCATAAATGTATGTAGCGCGCGAAAACGACGTGTGACGTCATACCCCTTCTAACTGACGCATGACACTACTAGCTTACCGGCGTACATAGTCTGTTGTGAACTTATTTGTTTGTATAACTTTTATAGGTTATGTAAAGTTAGAGTGATTTTAATTAAAATAAAGTTTAATTCTATAAAAACAATTTATACATGTTTACCGAATTAAATTTTATATTAAAATATATAAAATATGGAAGATCCAGGCCCCAGTACTTCGAAACATAGTCGAAAATAATGTTTAGTACAGATGTGCACAAATAGTTCAATTAGAAATCCAAAAAAATAATTTATATCATTACCTGATGGCGAAAAACAACAGAAAAGCTATGAGGCGAAATAAAACCGATATTTCAGAAAAAAGTAAACTTTATGTTTGTGAAGACCATTTTAATGTGAGTACATATATTTTATAAATAATTTTAATAATAAATGCTTGAAAAATTGTTTAAAAACAAATACAAAACTCTCAAACAATACAATATACACACGTAAAAATTATGTTTATTCTGTATCTGTGACGTCAAACCGCTACAGTCTCAGTCGTATTTACTCGGCAACCTTCGCGGCGTGGTCGGCTTATTTCAAATTTACAATATTTTAATTAAAAAATTTGGCTATGATATTAATTAAAATGTGATTTTTGTTGTGTTAGGTGACATAACTAACATTAAAATATCAAAAAAATGTAGTTTTAAGGAAATATAAATTTTATGCGTATCCACTATTGTCCGTTTCATGCGTCCTGTTGTAACATCGTGATTTGGTTTTGTTATTCACTTTTTCCATTCTTCCCGCATATATATTTTTTTTTATCTATATATCCAAGGGTTGTAATTTACTTGTATAGCCTCCAGAAAAAACTGCTGATTCTGTATTCATTTCTTTTAAAATCTTTTTCGTTGATTCTATTTTATGCGCTCTGAATTAACGTACCTCGTATAGTCGTCCATACCTTCGGACCATAAGACGCATACCAATTTTAAACCTATTTTTCTATGTAAAAAGGTGCGTCTTATGGTCCGAAAAATACGGTATAAGGTTTTAGAAAAAAACACTTAAAATAGAAGATTTGGGGGGAGTGCCTTACACCTTACTACGAGCGCCCATGTATGCATGCTAAATTTCTTTCCAGTCCAGTTCTTTGGACACAACTCTTACAGTCCAGCAGACCAATAGACAGATTATACCTACGAATACCTTAAAAGGTACAATAAATTAATTTGGTAGACAATTGTGCCATGTATTACCTTTTGCAGTTGTTTTACATTATTTTCCATTTTACAAAATCGAACCATAATTCATAACGGTTATGCTGATATTACTAATATGAGATTTTTATTTTACTCTTGTTGTATTTTATAAAAAGAGATTTGAATTATTAGTTTAACTATAAATTACTTAATCTGTGTGCTCTTATTAGTTTTATGGTGGAGTGAATAGACATTTAAAGAATAATATTGTTTCACGTAACTAATAAAATTCTTGGCAATTAAAGTTTCTCTTCTTTTTACTCAATTTGCAAAGTATTTAGTTTGCTCTGCCAAAAGAATTTTACTCGTTTGATGTCTTTAAAAAAATTCAAGGGAAAAGGTATATTTTAAAAATATTTCTCTCGACCCATTCTGTCAGAACGTTGCTTTGAAAATATATGGACCACCAAAGAAGTTGAATTGCACTGAATAAAACATGACAGAACTGTTGATTTTCCTGAGTGAAAAACTATTGTTTCACACCTGGGTTATCTTATACTGTTGACGTTTGTATGATCTCTTTTTTTCACGATGATCCAATTATTTTAAGCTTTGATACATTTTAAATGATACTAATTTATTTTAAAATTTTTGTCTGTTGTATATTTGAACAAAAAATAACACACCATTAGCCGTTTTTTGTCCATTCATTTTTAGAAAGTGATTCTTTATCATTTTACATTTCAAGCACAATTAGCACATGTGTTAATTGTTAAATTTAGGTCTGGTGCTCATAGGAAGATTTCAAATTGTGATTATAGCCAGGGGTGTAGGCGCACCAAGGCGCCATCCCGGCACTTTTTTTAATTTTATTTATTTCAATTACTGTGCAATTAATTTTACATAAAATGTAAAAAGTATTTTCATTTTTAAAATGCGATAAGGTAGTATAAGTTAAGACTGAGTTTGCTCTGATGGCATTCGACCAGTGGCGAATTAAATTGCTTGTGGGCCCTGGGAGGTAAAATTAAAATGGGCCCTCTATTATTTTAAATAGAATGGAAATATTTGTATATAGACTTCGGTAGGCCCCCGCCTTAGTGAGCCCCAGGTGGCCGCCCAGTCCACCCACCGCTTAATTCGCCTCTGGGCTAGAGTCAGAAATCACTTGGACATACATACAACTTGGACAATTTTCTTTCAGAATGTCATTTCCAGTTTTATTATTTTGATTCTGTTTTTTATTTCTAATACTTTTGATTTTATTCAATTTTTATTTATTTTATTTCCTAGACCGGCTGCGGAGCCCCTGAGAAGTGCACGCGGAGCACTAAGGGCTCTGCGGAGCACAGGTTGGGAACCGCTGATATAGATGATAGATAAGACGTAAGTATTAGTTTATAAAGATTAAAAAAAGGGGCAGGCTAACATTTCATCAGTTCTGAGCCTTTTTGTGGACTATCTTTTTTTTGCCGAAAATGTCAAAATTTTAGACCGTAACTCAAGACTGACCATATATTTGTGATCTAAGGCTAAAAATATATAAGTATACCAATTTTCGAACAAAAATAAAAAAAAAAAATCTTCCAAAATTTTGAAAATTTTGGTCAACACTTTTTTGATTCCGATTTTAGCCAAAATATAGTTTTAGGCTAATTTTGGGGTAAGGATTATGAAAAAAATATTAAAAAAATTCATGCTTTCCTAGTTTTTGAGTTAGAGCTGATTTAGGTCAGTTTTTTGCCTATAATTCCAAAACTTTTGCCCAAACTTCAAAATGGACCAAATTTTCTTGATCTCTAACTAAAAATGCATATTTGTACCAATTTTCAATAAAATTGGAGACAAAAATTTTTTACCTCAAAATCACGATTTTTTTAAGGGCTACCCCTTACGATTTTTTCGATTTTTGGCCATTTTCAAGGATTTTGGATTACTGCCCCTACAAAACTTAATAATATGTTTATTTAAGCCCAATTTTTTTCTTAGAGTAAACAGTGTAGTAGAATTTTTAAATTTCAAGCTGCATATTTATATCCCTAACCATTTTTTAGTTAGAAATTTTCGAAAGTTTCAAAAAAAAATTAATAAGATGAAATCTCTTCAAAAAATTTTTTTGTTTCAAAATCTGGTTACAAGTAAATTAGGTCCTCAAGATTTCAAAAATTTCAACCGCAGGTCTTTATTGCATTTCGTTTTTGAGATATATCCATGCAAAGATGAATATTTCTATAAATCACGCCATATTCAAATTTTTTCATAATTTTAAAATACGCCAAACGAGTAAGGCCTCAAATTTTTTCTAGACTTAATAAACTACGACGAATCCAAAATTTCTAGCGTCAGGTTGTTTCCTCTAACCGTTTTTGAGTTGTGATTTTTTTAAACTCACAATTTTCACAAATTATGTAAATTATGCCATAAAAAAAATTGTCATAATCTCAAAACGCATTAAACGATTAAAGCCCCAATTTTTTTCTAGACTTAATAAACTACGAGTAATCCAAAAATTCTAGCGTCAGGTTGTTTTCTCTAACCGTTTTTGAGTTGTGATTTTTTAAACTCACAATTATCACAAATTATGTAAATTATGCTATAAAAAAAATTGTCACAATTTCAAAACGCATTAAACGATTAAAGCCCCATTTTTTTTTTCTAGACTAAATAAACTACAAGGAATCAAAAAATTTCAACCGCTGGTCACTATCTTCAACCATTTTTGAGTTGTGATTTTTTTTATTTTACAATTTTCACAAATAATGTAAATTATGGCATTCAAAAAATTGTCATTATCTCAAAACGTTTTAAACGATTAAAGCCCCAATTCATACAAGCAATATAGTGTATTTGTACTATCTCTATAAATGAAATTTTTTATCCTCTTTATGTTAAAATATATAAAATTTAATATAAAATATGTGAAAATTCACATTTTCCATAAATTATTTAAATAAAAATTTCCAGAATTGTTTTCAAATAAATATTTATTAATAACGCAATTTAATATACCACTGTTAGCAGCTGCTACAAATTTCTTTAATTTTTAACGCCATCTGGTAGAGCATTTTAAAAAATTCCATCAATTTCACACTTAGTTTTTTACTTCTAGTAAATTTGATCACAGACACACATATAAACGTGACGTAAATATATATTAACTGGTGAAAACAGGTAAAATCGTTAAAGAGCAATTTCAAGAAAAAGTTCCCTTTAGCGGTATTTCCCAAGAACATTAACTATTTCAATCCATTACTTAGTTTAGTGTATCTCTGAAATTCAATAGCTTAGTTAGTTAAAAATTTTCGGTCCAAATCATCGAAAGCTATTGAATAAATAACACCGATAATCACCACCTAATTAATAGATAACGCTAAATTTTTCTAAGAAGCACATGACAATAACTTTTACGTTAACATAATATAAATACGTAAAATACTGTGAAATAGGAGCATTATCGGGTTTTTCTTTCCAAATGTATACTAAAGCACTGAAAACATTTTTTTTTTGATCTCGTATCTAACCTAACCGAGAAACATTTCTATACAGCGTTTTAGAATTTCTGAGGTTATTTATAATACGGTGTACCTGTTTATTCAGGGATAATAGGACCGGTTGAAACCTTACACTGTGGGGAGCTACGATATATAAATATGAAATGTCACGGTTGGCTGATTTATTTCATTTGTACTTACTCTGTACATCCCTCACATTATGGGTTCCAAGACTTGCGAGCAGATCAAGTCTGGACCCCCCCTATTAGTCCGCTAGCTGGTTGCTATGATTCTTGGAAGGATTAAGGGTTGTTTCAATTAAACTCAACATTTTAGCTAACCTACTTTAATTACGAATAAGGTTTAAATATTTACACTAATTACAATAGACTTACAATTACGTCGATACAACTAAATCCAAAAGAGACACATATTCGCACACACTAGACACATTTTACACCAAACACTAATTTAACCACTACATGTTTCTAAATATTGTCTCTCCACTTTTTAGCTGGTCACTACACTAACGTTCATACGGAATTACATTGTTACTTTATTTCGATTCGCCCAAACACTCTAAATGTCTCTAACCCATGTCTCTTAAAAACCAACTCCAAAACATGGTCTTAACCATACGACGGCTTAAGCTGAACTCCCTTAAACATCTTAACGTTATGACGGTATAATATCTACTGTTAAATGTCATTTAACACCTCTTGATTATCTGTCTTGTACTATCTTAAAATTCATAATTTATTGGTGATAACTCAGATAAATATCCCATTAGAAACTAGCCGAATCATAATATTTTTCTCAGACAGAATTTAATTATTATTTATGTGCTTATGGTTGACGTATATTTATTTAACACAATAATTTACGATTCACTTTTCATGTTCCATTGACAAAGTGTCAAGTTAAAATAATAAACAAATCTACCGTTATCTTAAATGCCCTTTCTAAGAAATAGATTATTTTTTTATGGTTTAACAGATTAAATATTTTACTCTAATTGAATGATTATAATGAATTTATTTATGAAATTTTATTTATGAAATAATACCAAAATTACCTCCCTTACAACACTGACCACGTGGCTTTCATATCTATGACCGGCGGTCTAGAAACGGAGAACTTACCTTCTTTGCCCCATGCGCCAATCTAGGCGTTTGGGAACCTATTATTTTATTTATTTTATTATTATTCAGACAATAATCAACGTATGTATAATAACGCAACATGTAGTAAACTAAGGTCCCACAACAGCCGTACATTTGAATAAATACTATACAGGGTGTATCAGACCACCGATACACCCCATTTCTCTCCAAATTGCGGTGTGTCAGCTAATTGGGAAAACATTTTTATGACCAAAGTTTGCCCAAAGAATGGAATGGAAGTATTGAATTTTTCCGGGAAAAACTGGAAGTACTGGATATTAAGGACAACTTTGATTATTTAAATGGTAAAGTATGTCGTGTCAGATAATATTGGATAGAGGTTTTAAAAAGAAACAACTTTTTCCCAAATCCTGGCGATATGCGACCAATTCAAACCAAATTCAGCGTTCGCACAATGCAAAGCGCTCCGAGCAGCACTGTTTTTTGCATTCTCAGACCAGATGGGTAGCAGATGATTAGTAGACGGAAATGATGGAAACAGCTTTAAGGCCTCCCATTACACCCAAATTCAAGACTATGAGCTTCACAGAATAACCCGGGTACATCTGTCTTAGCTCGGCAAAGGGGTCCAGGTACGTCCTCTTCTCGTTCTCTTTGAGGGTGATATTCTTCTCAGCTGGATAGGATAATTCGATGACAAAAATATCTTTTATCTCGAAATCCACCAGGACGATGTCCAGCTTATTGGCTGAGAAAACTTTGGTGGTAGAAAATGTATGATAATTATTATTTAAGGCGTGGCAGATTTTACAAGCGTCTACTAGTCTTAAACGTCAATAAAATTTTGAGCCACGTTATACTAGAGGCTAGTGGAGCTGAATACACAGCTGCATCCCAAACCCTGGCGCTATTCAGATGCGGAAATAACGCCAGATCCAGTGCCCGTACAATGCAGAGTGACCCGAGCAACACCGCTTACTGCATCCTGCAGATCAAAGTGGTGGCAGAAGATCTGGCGGGACTCGATTTCCGTTGGATAATAGGCTTTCATACCACTCAGAACACCTACTATCAGGACTACAAGCGTAACTTTATACCCTGGATACAGATTTTTAAGCTCGGACAAGAGATCCATATAATTGGACTTCTTTTCCTCTTCCTTGAGAGATATTCTTCTCAGCAGGCTTTGAAAATTCGATCATTGATTATTAACGGGTAGCGGGTATTATCTGGGTAATTGTGTCGGGTACCCGGTTACAGAAATTTTTCATTTTCGTCATTCCTAGTACGTATATAATACTTATAATAGAATCAATTGTTTGTAATATAAGTAAGTGTAAATAGTCAATAAATATGTTCGACAATTACTAAATAACTGCTTGATAAGTGTCATTTTATAGCGGTGTTATTGTTAAAACTGATTGAGTAGAAGCAATTACAGTTAATATAACAATATTGACAGAAATATAGTGTGTATTTAACAGATCAGCCAATGCATTTTCCTCAAAGGAACAACCTATTAATGTTCCTAATCAAGTTTCAATTTCTACTTAATTGAATTGGTTACGGCAAATACGGATATATCCTGAACAAATGAGAAAGGACTCAATGGCGGTTCGTTAACTTACTAACTTGCCGCACATACCTACATTTACTGCTCCCCTTCTTAATCATAGCAGAATGGAACGATGAACTCTGCTTATTAAGAAATATTTGAAGGATTATATAGAAGGGAAATTTTTCCTTACATATAAATTGGTATTTACTTTAAAGCTTTAGATTATTTATTATTTTTGATTTTTTTCTGTTTGTTCTGAATGGCACTATTCCTGTTATTGGGATTGTGTCCTGTTGGATTGGCCAAATTATAATATAAATTATAATATAAAATAATATAAAAATAAAAATAACAAAGCGATAATATAAATTATGATAACACATGAACCATCGTATGTCGATGTACCTTGCAGTAATAATGTCACTTCGTAGCTAAAACTGCAGCTTGCAAGCGAAAACGAACGACAAACGACTATTTGGGCAGAACGTCAAGGCAAAAATCAGCCGGACGAGCGGCTATCTATAACTATCAGTAGGTGCACTATCTATTACAAAATTAAAACTAAACCTTAACTTTACGAAGTGACTAGCGTGAACATATAGTAATGTTGAATAGTTTGAGTTGTTTTGTAAATATGCAGAGTTTAGTAATTCGCTATGGTATTTTTATGAACTATACAATATTGAAATAACGTTCGTCTTATTTAGTAGCTACTTAGTAACAGTATGCAGAGGCGAATTAAGCGGTGGGCGGACTGGGCGGCCACCCGGGGCCCACGAACCCGGGGGGGCTACCAAAGTCTATATACAAATATTTCCATTCTATTTAAAATAATAGAGGGCCCATTTTAAATTTACCGCCCAGGGCCCCCAAGCAACTTAAT
Source organism: Liopterus haemorrhoidalis (assembly GCA_963971575.1). Classification (NCBI taxonomy): domain Eukaryota; kingdom Metazoa; phylum Arthropoda; class Insecta; order Coleoptera; family Dytiscidae; genus Liopterus; species Liopterus haemorrhoidalis. The sequence goes on from OZ020614.1 coordinate 64,927,817, forward strand.
TCGCCACTGCTATAGCCGGTTTATGACTCTATGACTAGCTGGAATGTGATCGGCGAGATGAATTTTTGTTTGAATAATTTGCGTGTATTTTGATTATTTGCTTCATTTTATAAAAATCTATCAATATGTGAGCTGTGAAAGAGAAAAGTGAATTTATATTAACTAAAAAATCTACCCCCTCCCCCGTAACATTACTTCTAAACACCATTAATTTGTAAGACATAGGATAGCCTAGATTCTAAAAAAGGTTCCGCACGTAAAAAAGGTTGGGAACCACTGGTCTAGAGAAAAATTGGTGCTTTCATCGTTTAAAACGTTTTGAGATTGTGACAATTTTTTTTATGGCATAATTTACATAATTTGTGAAAATTGTGAGTTTAAAAAAATCACAACTCAAAAACGGTTAGAGAAAACAACCTCACGCTAGAATTTTTGGATTCCTCCTAGTTTTATTAAGTCTAGAAAAAATTTGAGGCCTTACTTGTTTTGCGTATTTTAAAATTATGACAAATTTTAATATGGCGTGATTTATAGAAATATTCATCTTCGCATGGATATATCTCAAAAACGAAATGCAATAAAGACCTGCGGTTGAAATTTTTGAAATCTTGAGATCCCAATTTACTTGTAACCAGATTTTCAAACAAAATTTTTTTTTGAAGTTTTTTTATTTTTTTGTAATTTTTTTGAAAATTTTGAAAATTGCTAACTAAAAAATGGTTAGGGATATAAATATGCGGCTTGAAAATTTTAAATTCTACTACACTGTTTAGTCTAAGAAAAAAATTGGGCTTAAATAAACCAATTATTAAGTTTTGTAATGACAGTAATCCAAAATCCTTGAAAATGGCCAAAAATCGAAAAAATCGTAAGGGGTAGACCATAAAAAAATCGTGATTTTGAAGTAAAAAATTTTTGTCTCCAATTTTATTGAAAATTGGTACAAATATGTATTTTTGGTCAGAGATCAAGAAAATTTGGTCCATTTTGAAGTTTGGGCAAAAATTTTCGAATTATAGGCAAAAAACTGACCTAAATCGGCTCTAATTCAAAAACTAGGAAAGCATGAATTTTTTAAATATTTTTTTCATAATCCTCACCCCAAAATTAGCCTAAAACTATATTTTGGCTAAAATCGGAATCAAAAAAATTTAGACCAAAATTTTCAAAATTTTGGAAGAATTTTTTTTTTATTTTTGTTTGAAAATTGCTATACTTATATATTTTTAGCCTTAAATCAAAAATAAATGGTCAGTTTTGAGTTACGGTCTAAAATTTTGACATTTTCGGCTAAAAAAGTAAAAAAAAAGACAGTCCACAAAAAGCCTCAGAACCGATGAAATGTTAGTCTGCTCCTTTTTTTAATCTTTATAAACTAATACATACTTATCTATTATCTATATCAGCGGTTCCCAACCTGTGCTCCGCGTGCACTTCCCAGGGGCTCCGCAGCCGTTCCAGGAAATAAATAAAATAATAAATGAATAAAATCAAAAGTATTAGAAATAAAAAACTGGAAATCAAAATAATAAAACTGGAAATGACATTGTGAAAGAAAATTGGCCAAGTTGTATGTATGTCCAAGTGATTTCTGACTCTAGCCCAGAGGCGAATTAAGCGGTGGGCGGCCGCCCGGGGCCCACGAAGCCGGGGGCCTACCGAAGCTTATATACAAATATTTTTATTATATTTAAAATAGGCGGCCCATTTTAATTTTACCTCCCAGAGCCCCCAAGCAACTTAATTCACTGACAGTATGTATTCGAGATTAAAAATACCAAGTGAACAAACTGACATAAAACGAACAGTTTGGTTTTAAAAGTGCTTACTTTCCGTAATAACACATTGGATATAACAAAATGTATAGTGGTACATTTTCGGTGATACTAGTATAAAATATTTTTAAACTGAAAGTACTTTTCTGTGTATATGGATAGGAAAGTAGAGACAAAATTCATTAGTGGTGGTTGCCATTTTAGGTTGTACGATCTCAACTCTAAAAACAATAGAACACTGAAAGATCATTCGTATAGAAAACGCTTGCCTCGGGACTTGGGGCAGCACTATAACCGCTTTACGCCGAGAGCGTAAAGTTTCAACAGTTTTGAAATTCTCTTAGAGATGTAGGCTATCATGAAAATCATCAACTTCTCTATAGGTTATCTACACCCCAAATTAATAGGGTTTCGACACTTTAACACCCCTTTAATTATTTATTTATTTGACATGAATCGAGATTTTACATATTTTAGATGTTTAACTGCAACACTAACCAAATTCATGCTTCAGTTTTTGTTGTGTAATATTCACCAGATTGTGTTTCAGTCTACGTTTCCGATATTCTTTAGGAATTCTTGAATATCGTAATAAGCACATTTTAAGAGAAAATTTTTAATTTTCCTCCTAAAGTGGTTCTTATTAAGACTGATTAATGAGGTAGGCATCTTATTGTACAGGTCAATGCCTATGAACAGAGGCAGTTTCCTACTTGCGCTGTATCTAAAAAATTTATGTGAAGTGTGAATTTTCACACATTTCAGGGTTTTGCAGGTATTTAGTATTGCAGAGTTTCGTAAATATCTAGTAAAGGAGAACATTTTTGTGCACATTTTTAATAATAGCATTTTTATGCAAATAAGTATTTAGTTACCGACTATTTTGATTTATAATTTCTAATTCAAATTCTAGATAAATTTTAATATGGTCTTCATCTTAAGATATATTCATTGTTGGAAGAATTTTGTGCAAAACTAAAAATTATAATAATGCAAAAAATTGTTGTGAAGTGTGAATTTTCACACATTTCAGGGTTTTGCAGGTATTTAGTAAGTGAATGATGATTATTTGGAATGCTAAAACAAATTTTATATTAATTTTTTTTTTTGTTAATTTTAATTCGAACGCCTAATACCATTTATTTAGGTTTCTAAATATGTGCAGTATTCTTTTTTTTTTATAGCAAGGTTCATTAAGAATTTTAAAAATTGCGCCTATGGCTTCCATTGGTTATTATAAGCTCCGCCTCTATGATATCGTGTACAATGAAACAGAATTAAATTATAATTTAAACAATTTCCACTGGTTATTAAATTTACGCTTTTAAACATTAAATGCAACATTTGTCAAAATATAACTAGAATATTGAAAAAACAATTTAAACAGTATAAAAATTCAAAAAAAAAACAAAAAATAATATTGTCTCTTCTCGCAGGGTTCGATCCCCCTTTCGATCGAGTTAGTTAGGTGAGAAGCCAGCGTTCTAACCACTACACCAGGATATACCTTCCAGTTTAGCGTGTTACAAAGCTATAATTTGTGTACATTATTAGCCAAAAAACACAAAAAAATGCGTTTTTTTCCAAAACCATAATCTGATCAAAAATTCCTGTTGTACTATTCCGGTTCACAACATTACTTAGAATTTTTTCAGATTTTTAGTTTAAACCATCTAGGCTACAGGGTGTGGGACAAAAAAATTTTTGCACAATTTTGGCAAAAATCACTTCAAAATAATTTATTTTGCAAAAATAAAAATTTGATCGTTAATCCACGTACCAAGGGCTTTCATTTGATACCCTACTCGGAATTATAAAAAAATATTTTTTTTTTTCGATGGGCACATATTTGTTTATATTTTTAGGGGGATATGTTTTTTAGATGTTTTAGTATTTTTCCTATGTGCGGGTCAAAGAGTTGTATAAGCATGCCAAATTTCAACTCTCTAGATTTAGCCGTTTGGCTACAATTTTTACCGAACAGACAGACAGACAGACAGACAGACAGACAGACAGACAGACATGCAGACAGACAGACAGACAGACAGACATGCAGACAGACAGACAGACAGACGACAAAATGACGGTATAAGGGTTTTTTGGTCATACCTACAAAACCCTAAAAATGGCACTATAAAGCTATCTTTATTCCTAGTATTGTAATTATGATTGTTATTGTTTTTTATTGTACAATCATTTTCCTTTATATATAGTAGAACATTTAAGATATGAAATGATGTAACCATTAGAATGGCAAGCTGTTTAAATAGTTCTTTACAATGGGCATTGGGTTTTGCACCAGAGATTATTCTGATAATACGTTTCTGTATTTTAAAGATTCGAACAGAACAAGATGCGCTACTCCACAACATAATTCCATAATTAATTATTGATTGAAAGTGGGAGAAGTAAACCATTCAAACGATCTCATCGGATACATTATATTTTAATTTTTTAATCATGTATACTATGCTGTTTAATTTATTGGAAATGTAGCCAATGTGGTCTGTCCAGCTAAACTTAGCATCCAGCTGGAACCCAAAACACTTCACAGTGGTATCCTGGTAGAGTGCATTATTGCTAAGTTGTCTATTCATGCTGAAAATGACTGTTTTGGTCTTGTCACGATTTAGACTGAGGCCATTACTGGTGAACCACTGTAAAGCTTGCTCTTGTGTAGTGCTGGCTGCCTGCTGGGCATCCTCACACTCAACACCGTCGTCGATGAAATATGAATCATCGGCAAACAGTATTGTTGTGGCCGCCATATTTTTAGGCAAATCATACGGTATAATATCATTACAGTATAGTCATCATATCGGTATAATATCATACATAGTAATCAAATAATATACGGTATGAAAAGGAACGGTCCAAGTATAGTTCCTTGTTCTATTCCTATATTTACGAATCTGGGCGAGGAAAGGGTATTTTTATACCAGATCTGTTGCTGCCTGTAGAAATCTGATAACCTATTTTTTATGGCTTTTTCAATGATTTTTGAGAAAACATGTGTAATCGCTATAGGGCGGTAATTGTTAGGATCATCGAGGTTTCCTTTTTTGGAAGATCGGCGTTACTGTAGAAATTTTCAGTTTGTTCGGGAAAATACCAGTTTTGAATCATGAGTTGGTAATCATGGCCAGTAGCCTATAGTGCGTTCAAAGGTGAGTTTGCAGTACAGGGCATATGGATTAGTTCTTTTTCATACTCTCTAATGGGTTTACACAATGACACTATCCTTTTCTTGCTTGTCAACGTTGCCAGCTCTAAAACTCGCTGATCTGTGAAGACGCAGTATTCTACAAATGGCCATTTGTTTTTGTTGAGTTATATTTTGAGTTTTATAAGAGTTGATTTTTGTAAATCATACGAGTTTTTCATATTATTATAATTGACACTTTTACAACATTTGGCAACACCGTTCCCATTATCCATAAGAGCTATACTGCAAACTCACCTTCGAACGCACTATAGCAACCGCGGCAGCAGTACATTTTGACATTTATGCCGTAAATATCAAAACTACGGCCGTTTTTGAGACCAGTGATCAGATCGCCAACCTCTGCTTCGACTACTGGTGATAGGAAGAAGCTATCTGTAATTTGAATCTGTAATCTGAAATTTTTGTTGACATTTGATAGTCTGGGGGTGTATTTTCAGCCACTGTAGAGAAGAAATCGTTGAAGATTTCTGCTGAAATATTACAATCAAGGTCACTCTTAGCCTTACTATCTCCTGTCTCTTGTCTAATAATGTTCCACGATGCTTTAGATTTATTATTATGAAACTCTTTCAGGTGAAAGGTTTTTTAAGGCTTCTTACCCTCATTTATCCGTATTATATCTGCATTTATTTTATGAAGTTCGCGGCACTCTGGTTGAGAATCATGGTTTTTAACAACTGTGAAACCATGAAATGTATAAAAAATCACACTTCACATCAGTTTTTTATATTTTAAAATAGTTTCATATTTTAAATATAAAATGTTTGATAAAAGTTTAATATTTTAGATTTTAATTTAATAAATATGGAATGGAAATATAATTCTATATTGTCTAATAATATTTTTGTTACAGGTGGAGCAAAATGTAAATCAACATTCAGATCTTTGTATTTCCTTTGAGCAACTTTCGGCTTACTATCTATGATGACACCGAGCAGTAAGCAGATATCGAACTTTCTTAATCCTTTGCATGTTACTTATGTTGTATGTAGTATATACACTACCAGTGGGTATGACAAACACGACCGTTCACTGTTATATAATATTAAATAAAACGCCCTAACCAAAACGACGACAGACAAGTACAAAAAAGTTAATTTAATTGTATGTAAGTGTTGCCAGTTAATTAAAACATTACCTACTTACCATAATTTAATAAAGAAAAAAAAAAGAGATTTTTAACTCTTGCAATTTTAGCCTTTTAAATGTTTTAGGTCTAGCTGTTTCGGCATAATTTCGTTCATATCTACAAAACTCTAATAAAAAAACAGTTATTACCGTATTAGTCCGAATATAACGCGATATTTTTTTGACTAATTCTTTTCTGTGAAAAATTGCGCTAAATTCAAGGTCTAGGTAATGGAATGTAATATGAACAACCCTTCTTATTACTACGCCAATGCCTCCACACTACCATAAGAAAGGTGAAAAAACGGTCTTATTAAAGTCAACTGGTTACGTCCAGAATTACTGTCACGCTTGCCGTTACTGCTGATGGACAGAAGATACAACCTTATGATATATTGAAACGTAAAGCAAAGCCCAAAGCTGCATCCAGGAATAATTTTTCGGGCCCAAGAAAAAGGTTGGATGACAAAGGAATCGGTATTAGATTGGTTAAATGTGATATGCGGAAAACGGGCAGGTTCTCTGAGAAAACCTCGCTCCTTGATGCATTTCGAGGCCACCTTACGTCAGGTGTTAAGGAAAAAATTCAGGCAATTAATTCCGATAATACCAGATGTTATGACACCTCAGTTGCAAGTCTTGGATGTGGTGGTCAATAAACTATTTAAAGACAACTTACGAAAAGAATACAACAATTGGGTATTAGGGGGAAACCACCCATTGACACCTTTAGGATAATCAAAGAAATCCTCAGTCTCACTTTTAGGATAATGGATTGCGACCACCCGGCACAAAACCTGAATCGATAGCAGTGGCGGTCTAAAGAAAATCGAAGCCCTAGACAAGATTCTCATTGCTGGCCCTAGTAATCCAAAAAAGCATAAAAGAATGAAAAAAATGCATAATAAAACCAATTTATGGGCCTGAAATAAAAATATGGGCCGTAGGCAGTTGCCTAGTCTGTATAGGCCAAAGTCCTGATCGATACTGATGATTTTAAGAAATGTTGCATTTCTAATAATTCAAATGGGTCTTAAGATGACATTTTGTGGGAGATTGAAAGCGAGCATACTAACAATACCGATGCGATTTTCGGATAACTTTTTTTTTCAAAATATCTTCATGAAAAAATTTGGTGTCGCGTTAAATTCGGGGTCCAGGGGCGCACGTAAGGGGGGTCCAGAGGTCCGGACCCCCCCGTACTGTGAGAAGTGAGGACTTTTTTTTTTGCTCTTCACTTGAAATTTAGAAGTGATGACCTTTTTTTTTCTCTTCACTTAAAACTTAGAAGTGAGGACCTTTTTTTTGCTCTTCACTTAAAACTTAGAAGTGAGGACCTTTTTTTTGCTCTTCACTTAAAACTTAGAAGTGAGGACCTTTGTTTTGCTCTTTACTTAAAATTCAGAAGCGTGAGGACCTTTTTTTTGCTCTTCACTTGAAATTTAAATTTTGCCCTGTGTTTATAAAAATTATTTATAATTGGACACCCCCAAGCCAAAAATCTGTGTGCGCCCCTATTGGGGTCGCGTTATATTCGGGCTAATACGGTATTAAATTTTCATATTATTATATTCCAGAAAAAATAAAGTTCAAACAATTTCTATCTATACGCTTTTTTAAATCTTGTCATCGGGCAAGGAGTTGTTGTTTATTTTGTTCTTGGCAGCCCTGTGTGTATTGCAGTAACACCTGGATTAGCGGTACCTCGAACCTTGTTTTGTTATACCGCGCTTTTGTTGCCCTGTTTGGCGCTATTTAGTTTAGAAGTCTAATTAGAGGTCATTTTTGTGTGATACCAGGGATCTTACTGAACCTTAATATTTGATACACGGTTAAATATCAACTAAGTAAGGTGTTTCATCAGATTAAGGGATTTATCAAACCTAACCAAAAGCTTCACTTGTTTAACAGAGAAACAATTAGAAACGTTCGATATAAAGTTAAAAAATTATTAGATAAATATGTCAGTATTACCTTCGATTACTGCAACATTTATTTAACACAATTAAAATATTCTTCCTTGTACTCTAGTAAAGACGTATTTTGGGATTTCATTGTCATTTATTAATTTAACACGTTTATTTATTGTGTAGGTAATATTTTTTCGTTGTGCGGTTCAGTTCTATTTTCTGCGTCCCTAGCCCTGCATCCCAAGAAATATAAATGTCCTAAAAGCTAAGGACACATATATAATGGCCAGTTTAACGTATACCATGTGCTATCTTACCATTTCCGCAACGATGGTCTTAAATTTATAGATTATTGTTGACAGCGATCGGGACAAAACTACGTTTTTAGTTCATCTAGAATTTTACTTGGAACAGCGAGAATTAATTTCTTTGAATAGCAGTGTAGCAGTGTCTTTGTATATTTGCATATTTTATTTTTATTTATTATTATTATTATTATTATTTATTTTTTTTTGAAAAGTAAATAATTTAACCACTGAAGTTTGTATTGTTTAATATAAATATATATAAATACACACATCGGAAAAGTCTAGGGATATTGAAAAAAAATTTAAAATATATTGCTTATTGTACATTTAATGTTGTATTTCAATTAAAGTAGGAAATTATGAGTAGTTGGCTATGGAAAACAAGTAAAAACAATAACCAACAATACAAAACAAATACAAATTTGACAAATTTTATTAAGTAAATGATCCGTAGGTTGTTCACATGTTTAATTTTAATTCGATTTAAAACTTTTATATTAATAATTGCAGTGTTTTTAAGTAGTGGCATTCTTTTTTAATAACGGAGCAACAGCATCCAATGCTTCAATACTTTTCTGTGAACGACGGGCGTATATATGTATAGGGGCGTAGATATAATTTTTTAAATAAATGTCTTTTGCTTTCTTTTCATTATTAATTTTTTCTCTTAAGAAGTGGTCTAGATCAGTTTATCTTAACCTTTTGTCGCAGACAGGTGAATATTCAATCAATCTTTCGCCAGCCAGAAAATGTAAATTTTTCGCGACTCGACAATATAGAAGTGGATATTTAATTGAAATTTTATATGAGTATATTTATGTTATATATTTTAATTTATCAAGGATATAATAACTAATTCATTAATTAAATTAAATTAAATATTTTTGCGGACCGGTCAAATTTCTGATTAGATCGACGGTTAACAAATATTGGCGTAGATATTTAAATAAGTGAGTCCGTTAGAGATAAGGCATTTGAATTCAGTGGATGCCATACAATTTCATTATTTTTAAGTTTAGTTAATTAAATTTCTTGACAGTAATTTTCGATGTACTTTCATTATTGTGTAATGGCAAAATTTTTAACTATCAAATAAGTATACTTTAAGTCATTTTATGAAACTGTGCTAAAAAAGGAACGAAAAAATCGGCCGAACTTCTGGAAAATTAATCTTATGTTTGTTGTACCCACTGAGTATTACTACAAATAAAATATATTATTTATATTTAAGTGTCATGCTTACTTTTTGTAAAAGTAAGACATTTTATGAAAACTGGTTTTATATTAAAACTAAAAAAAAAAAAAAATACACAAAATTTATCTCTTCTTATTTTTAAAAATGAATCTCAATAATGTTAGGATATGGTGAGATCATTTCACTTTATTTTCAACAGTTCTATATCGTGCTCGAATTAAATATTTTTAAACCCTTCTTCAACATTTAATATTTAAATTTATCATATTTATATACAGTGAATTGTTCTTGAACTTCCAATACTTACAATATTTGAACAATAAAAAATTATACATATATATGTGATATGTGAAAAATTTTAGGCGATATAAAATTGAAAATATACGTAAAAGTGTTTTTAGAAAAAGGACAATTGTGAAGAAATATCTTATGGTGAGGAGAAGAAGTTTGGTGCAACAGTCAGGACTGCTTGTTTAAAACAGACAAAATAATGGAAGAAGAAACTTGTTTGGTAAGTAGGAACATAGTACAATGGATGACACACGACTAAATTTGCCAAGATGACACCAACATCCCAGATCCCCCTACCTGAGCAATCATAGAAAGTTACGAGAAATTTAAAGAAGATATTAAGACACCATTGAAGACAAGAATAGGCTAGTCAAAAAGAAATATCAAAGTGAAAAGTAATTTTAGTCATTATGACAAGGAAGAAGTACAACCCGAATAAATTCTTGAAGATAGTACAAGATAGAAATAAGAAGAAATTAAAAACAGAAGATATTTTGAAAATTTCATATTAATTCAACTATTCTGTGTAAATGATTAAACGTAGGACTCGGTTAATTGGGACTACTTATCTACTTTTTATAATTTGAATAGTTCATTGAGATTTGCACTGATTGCTATTTGTTAACATGAATACAAAGTCTAATTAGTATAAGAGCTAATTTTATATTGTATATACATTTTAAATGTATAGCAAATTAGACTTTAAATATAAAATTATTCGACTCAATAGCATACTTATGCAGAAAATATTTGTTTACATATTTTTCAATTTATGAGTATACTTATAAATTGAAAATTGGACGTCATATATCCTTTTAAATTAGTTTGAATATTGTATCAGGTTCGCATAATTCAAGAAAAGAGAAAATAATATAAAAGAAATAAAAGAAAAACAAGACTCAAGAGGAGAAACCAAGAATAAAGTACTACAAACTGAATTTTATTTAGTAAAAATCTTTACACACACACACACACACACACACGATTTTTCTGGAAAACGCGATGTGTGAGTAAGTTGGGTACAATTTTTAGGATTTGGTAGGTATGACCACCAAAAAACCCTTATAACGTCATGTGTCTGTCTGTACGGTAGAAATTGTAGCCAAACGGCTGAACATAGAAAGTAGAAATTTGGCATGCTTATACAACTCTTCAACCCACATATAGGAAAAATACTGAGAGTTCAAAAAAACACATCCCCAGGTAAATAGACAAATATATAATAAATGAAAAAAAAAAATATTTTTTTAAAATTATGCGTGGGGTAAATAAAATCTTTTAATACATGGATGTACAAGCAAATTTTTATTTTTGAAAAATCATTTATTTATGGTATTTTTACCAAAATATGTAAAAAAACTTTTGTCCCCCACCCTATCTTCCAAAGGGGTTGATCTAAAAATCTGAAAAAAATCTCCACAATGTACATAGATGGGAACCGTAATAGATCAACAGGAATTTTTGATCAGATTACTTTTTCTAAAAATATCGATTTCTTTGTGGCTTTGGAAAACATTATTATTTATTTTAAATATTTATTGTGTGGTATCAAAAGAAAATTAAGATGTATATTGAGGAACGGAAAGTAGTTTTTTCAAATTCGTTTCTTTTAACACGATTTTAGTCAAAAATATGCAAAAAATATTCTTGTCCCGCCCCTTTTTACACAGGGTGCCTTTTATTTTGATTTAAATACTTTTACATATTTACTCTGCTGCGTCTGTAACTCCCAGCATAATAAAAAAATAATAATCAAAAATGTTTCACTTTCAAATCGTACTTTCTTCTACTACTTTACTCTCAATTACTACTTTGTTCTCAAGTATTAACAGTACGTACTTGATTTCTAGTACGAACATTTCAATACTGCCATTCGATACTTTGAGAAAACTTTAGTCACCCATTATATTCCCCAACTTGCTCACACATGGCGTTTACGAGAAAATTCGTATTCCCTCTATCTTGATACACACAGTGTTGTAATGTATCTAGTTACAAGTATCTAGATACAGTAACTAGATACTTTTTCAAGTATCTAGATACAAATTAGATACTTTTTGAAATATGTATCTGTATATGTATCTAGATATTTAAACTTAAGTATCTTGTATTTGTATTTCAGATACTTTGTTCGTTACTTTATTTTTATACTGGTTTGGGAACGGACCGTGGTTTTGTGAAGCCTTGGCAAAGACAAATTAAGATCCTTCAAAAGTATCCAGTGATTGAAAATACACTTTGATAATTTTTTTGGGGTATTTCTTCACTTGAGGCCTGGATCTAGTCCGCCTCACCCAAGGGCCGGCCATGCTAGTGTGGATATTCATTTCCTAATTGAAATCAGTAAGATAAGTACATTTGTTTCCTAAAGGACGTAAAATTGAATAAATTATTAAACGTTCATATAAATTTAATTTGTAAGCGTGAGAATGTCAACTGAAACTTTGTTTATAAATTAAATTTGTATGGAATGAGAAAAATCACATATTTCTTATCAGTAATTTTTTATTAGTGATCTAAAATGATCGTGAAATTACACGAATTCCACTTAAATTAGGGCTAAAATTTGATTGAAAGGAACATCTTCTTAACGAGAACATAGCTGCGTATCTATAAGACTTACAGATACATTACTCTTATAGATACGCAGCTCATACGTCAGCACATAATACATACATTATTTAGTACAAATTTATTCCGTAGAATAGTGTTTTACCTTGAATTTAGAGGGCTTTTTGTGGCGTCACGGTCTTTTTTGAACAGCCTGTATAATACTAATTAAAATGCACTGTTTGTTTGGTAAAGAATATGTTATTTTCATTTTTCAGTGTTTTTTCAAAAGCATCTAGCTGTATCTAGATACAAATTTTTTTGGCATGTATCTGTATCTAGATATTTTTTAAATGTATCTATTATAACGATGGATACACATATACAAGATATATATATAAATATTAGGAGAGATCAGAAAGAAATCCATTAGTGTCCAATTCATTTTCTTGTGCTGTGTCATCCTTATTTATACTTAACAACTAAATAAGGAATTTTTTACCAAGTGTATGCGTGCTAACTTGTTGTTTAATTTAGTGTTGGATATGTGGAATACCTTGCCGAACTATGTCATCGATGCTACCTCTATTACCAATTTTAAAAATAAACTGAACCTTTACTTGTTTTAATAAACGTTTTTTAAAGTTGTACAATTTTTGTAAACTGATAGTGTATTCTATGTTTTTTTGAAATATTTCACTTAATTGTAATCTTGTCTAGAAACCAATTCAAACTGTGAACTGTTGAGAACCTGCAATTCAAAGGATAATTAAACAAACAAATATAAAATATATAGCAAAAAATACCTAATGTTTGTAAAGATGTATATGAAGTTCATTTTGACTACTTTTATCCATCCCTTCAATAGAATTTCAACTGTTTGCGGAATCTTGTTATTCTCAAAATATTCAATATGGAGATTTCATGAGATGAAGATGAATTTTATATTAGATCCCCAAAATATATATTTGTGACCGAACGAACCTGTAGACCATTTAGACGAGTGGTATATCATGTCAATACACGGCAAACCCTTTAAATTTTACTCGTGATTTTGAAAACTAAAACTGTAGCGTAGACCTAAATTGTGTAATTTGTTTATTAAATAAATGTATGACATAAAAATGGGCGCCAAGACGGAACGCTACAATAAAAGTACGCAAATCAAAGACTGTAAAAGACTCGGTGAATATTCTTTCAGTACAAGGTGAATTCAATGTAATACGGGTGTCCTGCGAGAGCTCACTGCAAAATTTAAAAAAATTATTGAGTAACAATGTCGCTTAAGAAAGATAACACTAGTGTAAGTGAAGGAATTATTCTTAGCAAAGTGGCACTTACCAATGAACAGGTACGTACACTGAAAACAGCTTCCAGAAGAATTGTACGTAACGAAGAATTGGAATCTCCGGCGATTCAATCATATCTGTTGGGAAATTTCTCCAAGTACACCGCAAGGTTTAACGGTAATCAATCTTCTGATGTGATGCGTATCTAGATGCAGTACTCACATACAAAATCTGTGCTTACGTCACACACGCACACAAGAGGGGTTCACTGATTCCGTAATAAAACTCCCTACCCCACCCATGAACAAAGTAAACATATACTTTATTGAAAAGTAACTGAACAACTGAAAATAGAAATCACCTAATTTTGTTAACGTTAAAATCAAAATAAGAGAAAATACGTTAATATATAAGCCGCCTCTATATTATCTTAGGAATATTTTTTGCTATGGACCCCTCCCATACCATTCACGTCAATGATTTGAATGTATTACGAGGTATCTCTATGTCGTTGGAAGAGACTACAGCAACATGATGGCCTAGAGTGAATACTGGTCGACACCGTCGAATATAAAATCAAAAAATTATAATAACTTTATTTCTTCCTGCCTGGCATATGTAGTGTAAGATGGGCACGTGCCCCTTACGACCAGCCGTCACTGTTCGTCCTGCTCTAGATGCACGTGGATTATTATTACTTTTTAGTATTATGTTCTATTTTTCGTAGAGTATTATATTTTGCTATCGGAACTATGATTATTATTAAGTGTACAACTTTGCTTCCACCGTTTTTTTTCGAAATTCGCTTTACTGTAAAAAACTGGTTATATATTTATGATTTAACTCCCAATTATCGTGCCAATACTTCTTGACTTTGACACGAGTCTTCATCAAGTAATGCCTCCAATTCTGCATCTTCGAAAACCCTCTTTCTTCCACCGTTATGCCGGCTTCGACGTGAAAATCACCGTTCTTGAAGCGTTGAACCCACTCACGACACGTTCTTTCAGTGGCCTCACCATAAGTATTTGAAAGCATTCGATAAGCCTCAGCAGATTTCTTCATATTGAAGCAGAAAATTAAAACCTCCCGCAAATGACGAAAATTTGGCTCGTAAACTGACATTTTCAATCGGGAATAACTTTATGATGCAGACACAAATCGACTAATGTTTTTATGGGGTTATGTTGACAGATTTCTGAGTTTATTGCATGACGTCTATGATCTATTTATTTCGACCAATACTTACCGCTAAAGCCATCTATAGGAAAACAGCGGAAGCAAAGTTGTACACCTTACAAAATAATACAACATTATTCATATCACCTACCGTTCATTATTACATGCATAGAAGGGATTTTGTTTTACTTTGATTTAATTGTGCATGTACTCTGGTGTCCTGGCATACCCAAGTCTCAGTCTAGTATAAATGGTTGTAAAATATCTTAGACTAGAACAGTTATTAAACCAAGGATTATTTTTAAGCGAGAGAAACATGTTTATATATCGAGAGCCTTTGACCGATAGATCATATTCCTGTTACTAGGAATTTATAATTATTACCTTTGTGAAGTTTTTAAATTCTTAAAGAGGAAGTTCAATATTAAAAGTTTCTACAGAATGTAGATTTTTTGCGTGACCGTCTACTATTTCCTTGTTTTCCATGCATTTGTGCACTGGAATCCAAATTACGTTTGTCTGAATTTTATTTTTATTTAGTTCTATAATTTCATTGAAGATTTGGAATATGATTTTATCATTGTAACAATGAATTTTAATATTTTAAATGACATTTTAGGCATCTGAAATAATACAAATTTCTTTTATATTATTTTGATTGGGGTGTGACCAATATTTTTTTTTACATATTTTTGATGAAAATCCAATTCTAAAAAATTGATTTTTCATAAGTAAAAATTAGCTTGTTTATCCACGCATTAAGAGGTTTCATTTGATACCCACTCAAAATTTAAAAAAAATATTTACTTTTTCATTAATTACATATTTGTAACGGGAGAAAAATTATGTGTTAGAGATAGTTAAATAAACAAACTAGGTGAAATCTTTAAGTAAGGTTATTGGCAATTTCGTATGAAACATCCCACCGCTACTACCAGTTCTAACAAAGGTAAATGACGGGGTTATTTATTAATTAATGAAAAATGAACAACAATCCCATCGCTGACAGCCAGAAAAGTTGATACTGTATTGGTTTTCCTTATAAATAAACCGATTATGTAAAAGTAATTGTTCTTTTGCTGTTTCAGTCTTCACCTACATTATACGATTGAAGAGATAATGAAGAATTAACGTAGGCGCGGAATCCCAGTGTGGTATCCGCTCCGACATATATACAGGGTGTTTGTTTGAAACGGGGCACCCCGAAAATCTCCTTTATTTGTAAAGATACAAAAAATCTTCAGAACAAAAGTTAAACTAGACAAAAAGGCCCATCTAAAGGTTACTATAAGAATTCTGAGGCACTTCCGGTTTCACCGGAAATGATGCCAACTGTTGATCTAGCATAGGGAATCGATAATTTTATATTTTTTTCCTAAAAGTACATTAAATTAGCTTTACAACTACACCAAAAAATCATATTTTTATGTTAACCATTTCAAAATGGCGACCATTTATTTACAAAATAATAATCAACATAAGTTTTACAAAGTTGAACGTAGCAAGCTTTGAAAACAATAAAAAAAAGAAACAAAATATCTCTAAAATAAACTATTTGACTATTTAGAAAAAAAAAAACCATTACTTTTTACAATTATTTTACAAAAAAAAAAAAACAAATGTTCGATCAAACCACCATTATTGTCCACACATTATTTTAGAGATATTTTGAAAAATTTAAAAAAAAGACAGTCCACAAAAAGGCTCAGAACCGATGAAATGTTAGCCTGCCCCGTTTTTTAATCTTTATAAACTAATACTTACGTCTTATCTATCATCTATATCAGCGGTTCCCAACCTGTGCTCCGCAGAGCCTTTACTGCTACGCGTGCACTTCACAGGGGTTCCGCAGCCGTTCCAGGAAATAAAATAAATAAAAATTGAAGTATTTATAAAAAACAAAATCAAAATAATAAAACTGGAAATGACATTCTGAAAGAAAATTGGCCAAGTTGTATGTATGTCCAAGTGATTTCTGATTCTAGCCCAGAGGCGAATTAAGCGGTGGGCGGACTGGACGGCCGCCCGGGGCTCACGAAGCCGGGGGGCCTACCGAAGTCTATATACAAATATTTCCATTCTATTTAAAATAATCGCCACTATGAAAACGGCAAGATTTTCTTCTAGTATCTCTATATTTTATTGCGTTTACAGTGCCTTAATAATCACCATTGTTATTTTTGCACGTTCACTAGTTTCCTTAACTCAGAAAATTGATATCATAAAATACAATCTCACCCGGGAATTGAATCTGCATCTTAGAGAATACGTGTCTCGGTCCCAAACAATTGGACCATGAATGCATGCCATATAATATGTTTTACCCTGAATGCGTATAAAATAATTATTATCGGGTGTTCTAAATTGTTGATGTTGGCTAGAAATAGCGCCAGCCTGAACGTAATGATATCCATGCTTGAATTATTTCTGCCGAACCCTACACAGCGTTCCTAAGACCACAAATAAACGATGACATCCTGGCATAGTATATTATTTTTAAATAGGAAAACGCTAGGTTAGCTTCTAATTATATAGTTTCTGAAAGAAGCCTTTTGTATTTGTTCACAAGTTTCGTGTAGATCTATAATAGGTTTTATTTTATTCATTGCAATAATATTTTGTGTCTAGTTCTTTGAAATATAATAATTACAGAAATCCATTTTGTGTAATGTAAAAAGCATTGAAGTGGAGCTAAAGTTGCTTTAAAAACTGTCGGTCAGGATTCTGCTAGTTAGCTAAAATTTATTGCTTGAAAGCATAAGTGGCTATATGCTTCGTACACAGTCCAATTATATTACATACGTAGGTTTTAGCCAGACTATCTGAAATGGGTATCCCTGCAAAAACATTATGTCAGAGAATGTGGTTGTCATTGTTATAGTAATGTGGTGATGAGTTATGAAATGAAGTTTATTTGACATACATAAGTAATCCAACTAGTTTTTGCCGTGTATTATTATTAATCTATCTCAATAGTCAAGAAGAGTATTTTACTGGTTTAATATGGTTTATTACATAAGATTTACAGCATATTCTGTTTTTCCGAACTATATAATTTTAAGGTAATAGTACATTTACGAGAATGTTTGAATGTAGTGCACAAAAAATAATTCTATACGAACTAATCAGCTTGAAATTTTATTTTCAGTATTCAAATTTTCATGTCGCAGGTACAATTGAAAGCAAATTCCTGGTTTAAAAACAATATTAATAACTCATCACTCACTAAGTTCATAGGATGACATATAGATGGCACCACTATTGACAAATCTATATGATTTTTAGTAAGTACCAACCTTCACACGATACGTATCAAAATTTTATGACAATCTGACGTTTACTTCACAAGTTATAATGGTTTTTGTGACGCTACTTTAGTAATTTTCAAGACAATGGAAAAATCTGAATTTCGTATTGATAAAGCATTCCTTTTTAATGGGAAAAAATACCGTTAAAGCATTGGCATGAGAAGTGTTATTCGGACTTTGCTCCATCGTGACAAATGGTAGAGAAATGTTTTGCTGATTTTAAACGCGGCCGTACAATCACCGATGATGCTGAACGCTCTGGTCGCCTAAATTAGACAATTGTTCCAGAAAACATAAAAATTGCACTTTGAATCGCTTCCCTATTCACCGCATTCTCCGGATCTAGGCTCCCAGCGACTACTACCTGTTTGCAGACCTAAAAATAAGGCTCCGGGGAAAGAGATTTGGCTCCAGTGAAGAAGTGATTACCGAAACTGAAGGGTATTTTGAGCCCAAAGATAAATCGTTCTACAAAAAAGGCATCGAAATATTAGAGAAGCGTTCGAATGATTGTATCAATCTTGAAGGAGACTATGTTGATGAATAAAGTCGAATTTTACCTAAAAATTGTTTTGATATTAGTCATCCTACGAACTTATTGAGTGACGTGTTACAAAATC
The DNA here is from genome assembly GCA_963971575.1 of Liopterus haemorrhoidalis. Lineage (NCBI taxonomy): Eukaryota > Metazoa > Arthropoda > Insecta > Coleoptera > Dytiscidae > Liopterus > Liopterus haemorrhoidalis. The sequence continues at coordinate 64,946,596 of OZ020614.1, forward strand.
GGTTAAAATGTGAAGCGGGGGGAAGCCAGACCATCCCGTAATGGCAGGAATTTCATGGATATGCCTCCATGCGAATATTGCCCATTAGAGTCGAGGGGCTTCAGAGCGTCTTCCTCCGCTCACATGATTACTGCTGTAAATCCGTCATTGTTGACGAAATAACCTAGTATATTAATATTCTGTAAGAAATTATAATATATATATATATATATATATATATATATATATATATATATATATATATATATATATTAATTAAACTTTAAGATCGGTAACTCATAGAATTCCTGCTTATAAATTCAGTTCGGATTCAAATGAGAAAATTAATTTTGAAATGTGAATAATAGCTAGTTAATCCGTGATTGATGTAGTCCTTGAAAAAAGAGTTTCTTTAAAAATATATTACTGTTATTAAATGAGTGAACTTCAATATCGGACGTTATCTCTGCTATCTATCGTCAGTCAGAAGCGAAGATAATTTAAGATTCAAACCATTTTCTATGTTCGATTGAAAAACAAAAATCTTTGAACGTCCTTAAATCATTAAATGCTTCACGTACAATTCTGGTAACTGTATTAATCCTAATACCGGATTTTTATTTTGACACGTGATACCAGTGGGGTCAATAGTGTCCCCAAAATTTTCTACTACACAAGGTAATAATATTTGTAATTTTTATTTGATATACACGCTAAAGTTATTAAACAAATTTAAACGTTTTATAATACTATACATATTTAGAAGGGTGACAGAATTGATACAGTTTTATTAATCGTTTGTTTTACATCCAAAGCAAGTAATTATCTAATGATCATTACAAATAATTCGATTACAATTCTGACATCTCTTGGAATACTTGCTATCCACATTTCTAGAGCATTTCTAGTATCTACTACGTTTTAATTCTCAAATTTCTTGCGGATGGCCTTGTGATGATACTTCTTCTGAACTTGTTCCAGTAGCAACTAATTCTTGAGAAATTCACGCTGTTTGTAATCTTTTTGCGATAATATCAAATCCCAGGTATTTAGTAAGTTGGCCGCCATGAGTTACTAGATACTCACGAAACCCTGATATTCTAACGTCACAACAATTTTTTGTATGGAGTTGCTGCTATTTTGCAGTATTTATGTTTTCCATAAAGGTTATTTCAAATCAGCAGTCGCAAGTACGAGATTTTTTATTTCCGTTTACTGTAAAAGTGTGAAATGTTTTCTTCATTTCTTAGCGTGATAACGTTTAAAAATCACTGGTGCTACTTCTCGTAAATTCATCTCTTTTTGACTTTTACCCTCTGCAATGTCATATTGTGAGGGGGTGATATTTTACGATTGACTTTACGTGGTTATTGATAGAAAGTTACATGAAAGCCTTATGCATTTGCCACAAGGTTTGAAATCTCATCTGTATTTAAAAATGTATTTGCTAACATAAATACCCATACGCGAAAAAAATCCAATTTTAATATTAACTATGTAAAATCTCTGTTGAATTGAAATTGATTAAAAAAGGGCTCCGCAAGTAAAAAAGGTTGGGAACCACTGGTCTATAGAAAAATTGGGGCTTTAATCGTTTAAAATGTTTTGAGATAACGACAATTTTTTGAATGGCATAATTTACATTATTTGTGAAAATTGTAAAATAAAAAAAATCACAACTCAAAAATGGTTAGAGATAGCGACCAGCGGTTGAAATTTTTGGTTTCCTTGTAGTTTATTTAGTCTAGAAAAAAATTGGGGCTTTAATCGCTTAATGCGTTTTGAGATTGTGACAGTTTTTTTTATGGCATAATTTACATAATTTGTGAAAATTGTGAGTTTAAAAAAATCACAACTCAAAAACGGTTAGAGAAAACAACCTGACGCTAGAATTTTTGGATTCCTCGTAGTTTATTAAGTCTAGAAAAAAATTTGAGGCCTTACTCGTTTTGCGTATTTTAAAATTATGACAAATTTTAATATGGCGTATTTATAGGAATATTCATCTTCGCATAGATATATCTCAAAAACGAAATGCAATAAAGACCTGCGGTTGAAATTTTTGAAATCTTGAGGTCCTAATTTACTTGTAACCAGATTTTGAAACAATTTTTTTTTTTGAAGTTTTTTCATTTTTTTAATTTTTTTTTGAAAATTTTGAAAATTGCTAGCAAAAAAATGGTTAGGGATATAAATATGCGGCTTGAAATTTTAAAATTCTACTACACTGTTTACTCTAAAAAAAAAATTGGGCTTAAATAAACATATTATTAAGTTTTGTAGGGGCAGTAATCTAAAATCCTTGAAAATGGCCAAAAATCAAAAAAATCGTAAGGGGTAGACCTTAAAAAAAATCGTGATTTTGAAGTAAAAAATTTTTGTCTCCAATTTTATTGAAAATTGGTACAAATATGCATTTTTGGTCAGAGATCAAGAAAATTTGGTCCATTTTGAAGTTTGGGCAAAAGTTTTGGAATTATGGGCAAAAAACTGACCTAAATCAGCTCTAACTCAAAAACTAGGAAAGCATGAATTTTTTAAATATTTTTTTCTTCATCCTCACCCCAAAATTAGCTTAAAACTATATTTTGGGTAAAATCGGACTCAAAAAAATTTTGACCAAAATTTTCATAATTTTGGAAGATTTTTTTTTTGATTTTTGTTCGAAAATTGGTATACTTATATATTTTTAGCCTTAGATCACAAATATATGGTCAGTTTTGAGTTACGGTCTAAAATTTTGACATTTTCGGCAAAAAAAAGTAAAAAAGACGGTCCACAAAAAGGCTCAGAACCGATGAAATGTTAGCCTGCCCCTTTTTTTTAATCTTTATAAACTAATACTTTATCTTATCTATCATCTATATTACTGGTTCCCAACCTGTGCTCCGCGTGCACTTCTCAGGGGCTCCGCAGCCGTTCCAGGAAATAAAATAAATAAAAATTGAATAAAATCAAAAGTATTAGATATAAAAAACAGAATCAAAATAATAAAACTGGAAATGACATTCTGAAAGAAAATTGGCCAAGTTGTATGTATGTCCAAGTGATTTCTGACTCTAGCCCAGAGGCGAATTAAGCGGTGGGCGGACTGGGCGGCCGCCCGGGGCCCACGAAGCCGGCCTTTTTGATTTTAATTTTACCGCCCAGGGCACCCAAGCAACTTAATTCGCCACTGCTCTAACCTCTGGATTTGTATAGAGCTAGTTAGTAAGGAAAATAATTACATCCCAGCAAACATTTTTATACGGGCCAGTACTGGTAAAGCACATACTCCCCGGCATTGAAAGTAATGGGCCAGTACCCCGGTGTCCCCGTGGCCGTTACTGGCCCATTGATGTATCAGTTGCCGGCCCAGCAACGGTAAAGTGCAAAATAATCGCATTAGTTGCAAGATTTATTTCTGATGGTTTTAAGTAAAAAGTATGAGTGAAGAAGAGTGCTTATAAAATGCTGGTAAAGTACTTCGTATAGGCGGAATGCGAAATACAAATGTGAAGTACTTTATTAATACTGGCGTTGCACTTACTTTTGGTGCCAGTAATTTACCAGCATAAAAGCAGTTTCCCGGCATTCGGCCGTTAGTTGAATGTTTGCTGGGTAATTACATTGTTGTTTATTTTTATCTAAGACCAAACCTAGACAATAAAGTTGTATTAGACCTAGTAAACGAATTTTTAATATAAATATCTGATAATTACAGTAGCCATATCATCATTTTCAAGAGACTTCAACGCGAGAATGGGTCCGAGAATAGGTAACATTTTCAGTAGGACATTATTATTGCAGTCTAAAGATAATATCTCAAACAAAAGAGGGAAAAAAATAGTATCCCTAATAGAGGAGTTGGGTTATTTGTTCTCAATGGACGTACAGTTGGTGATATTCTTGGAAATTATACATTTATGAATAAAAATGGTAAAAGTGTTATTGATTTAGTCTGGGGTAACACCAACTGTACTGAAGCTGTGAGGCTTTTAGAAATAATACTAACTAGTTCCCGCTCTGAACATTGTATATGTATGATACAACTTGAGAGTAATAATGTTGGAAACGGTAGAACACTTATTAAACCCAATAATAATAATAATAAACAAACTCACATAGGTTACAAGTGGAACGAAGAATTAGCAAATTTGTATAATCACAAACTAAGTCGTAGTAATAACCTTTATTTCAATAGTGGAAACGTATCTGTTGGCTTATAACTTAAGAAGATACAATAAAAAGCATTTAGTAAACCTAAATATGCAGAGGAAATTTATAATCAATAATTCTTAAAATCCTAATGAAAAAAAAAGTGGTTCAACAATCACTGCCGTAGTTTAAAATTTGAAGCAAAGCAGAAACTGAAAAAGTACAAATAATATCCTACCGATGAAACTTAAGAGTTTACTTAAATATTAAAAATTGATGTGAAGTGTGAATTTTCTCACATTGCAGGATTTCGCAGGTATATAATAAGCGAAGGCGTCTGAGTGTGTAGGACAAATTTTGCTTTGTAATAATCACGGCAAAATGAACCATATTTTTAAAATAATTTATCGTCTGTTAATCTAAGAGCTTTAAAAACAAATTTTAAGTTTTTGTTAATTTTAATTCGAAAACCTATACTCTATCTCTGAAAGCCTGATAGTAATAAATCATTTTTCAGGCAGTTACCAGTGGCGTGCACATTTTAAACACGTTTAAATTGGTTTTGTGTATTTCCATATTACTATTTATCATTTTATTAAACGCACGCCTGTGACCATATTTATCATATCATTAAAAACACCCCTGTGACCATATTTTTTCTCAAAATTTTAGGGTCAAAACTTTTATGATCTATTGTGTTCTATTTTTGTCTAACCCTAGTTCGTATTCCCATACAATATGTGCGGCACACTCGGTTGTTTTTAACAATATTTCGTTTCGAACTATTCATATTTTGTCGCTTTTGTTTTGCCGTTTCTGTGTGATAAAACAATAACTTTTTACAAATAATAAATTTTATTACTATCAATCTTTTTGAGATAGAGTATAATACCATTATTTAGGTTTCTGAATATGTGCAGTATTTTTTTTTTATATAGCAATGTTCATTAGGATTTTGAAAATTGCGCCTATGGCTTCCATAGGTTGTTTTAAGTCATATGCTCCGCCCATCTAGTTTCGTATACATGTCACATACAGATCAATTCTGTAAAAATTTACTATGTAGTAACGTTACTACAAGATAAAATATTATAAAAAGTATAATGACTTTCATTCATGATAGTAACTGACCTTGCTCATATTGACATATTTAGTTACTATTATCATAGTAACTGAGTTACAGAATTGGAAGGAATAAAAATATAATTCCAACAATTCCAACTGGTTATTAAATTTACGTTCTTAAAAATTAAATGCAACATTTGCCAAAATATAATTAATTTTTACAAAATAATTTAAACAAAATAAAAATGGAAAAAACACAAAAAATAAAATTGTCTTCTCTGCCCGGGAGTGAACCCTAACTTGCTACGTAGCAAGCGAGCAAACTAACCATTAGACCAGGATACGCCTTCTAGTATAGTGTTTTACATAACTTTTGTACATCGTCAATAAAAAAAAATGCGTTATTTTCCGAAAACATAATCTGATCAAAAATTCCTGTTGTACTATTCCGGTTCACCCAATGTACATTACTTAGAATTTTTCATATGTTTAGTTTAAACCATCTGGGCTATAGGGTGTGGGACAATTATTTTTTTTGCACAATTTTGGCAAAAATTGCATCAAATTTGCACATCTTTTAAGAGAGTCACTGATAATACAAGTTTCTTTAATTTAGGGATTTCAAAGGACACTGGTGGTGAGTTATTTAAATGAAGAAAACTTATAAATTTACTAACAGGTGGCACTAGAGCAGAAATCTGAAAATGTTGAAAAATCATATTTAATGTATTTTTAGTTTAAACCATCTGGGCTATAGGGTGTGGGACAAGTTTTTTTTTGCACAATTTTGGCAATAATTGCATCAAATTTGGGTTTGCACATCTTTTAAGAGGGTCACTGATAATACAAGTTTCTTTAATTTAGGAATTTCAAAGGGTGGTGGTGAGTTATTTAAATGAAGAAAACTTATAAATTTACTAACAGGTGGCACTAGAGCAGAAATCTGAAAATGTTGAAAAATCATATTTAATGTATTTTTAGTTTAAACCATCTGGGCTATAGGGTGTGGGACAAGTTTTTTTTTGCACAATTTTGGCAATAATTGCATCAAATTTGGGTTTGCACATCTTTTAAGAGGGTCACTGATAATACAAGTTTCTTTAATTTAGGAATTTCAAAGGGTGGTGGTGAGTTATTTAAATGAAGAAAACTTATAAGTTTACTAACAGGTGGCACTAGAGCAGAAATCTGAAAATCATATTTAATGAGATATTAGAAATAGAACAACGATAATAAAAAATTAATATGACGGGCTGAATAAGAAGAAGGTTCTTTACGAAAACATTAATCTATTAGTTCATGCGCAAATAATTATATTGCTTTCTTGTTTTGCATAAAGTAAAAACTACCACATTCTGTAATTAAATCTGTATTATATACTAAAGTACGTAAACAAAGTGTTTACGTACTGTTATGAGTATTATTATTTCAAAATGCAGTTTCAAATCCTACTGCATGTAGTTAAATATACAACCTTTACGATGATCAAACCTTAATGAGGATCAGTTAAATTGCATAACAATATGTACGAAAGTCTGCGCATGAGTTCACAAATTACATAGTATTTTACGTGTTATTTTATACAAATACAAATGCAATAAATTAGACATACTGAAATTAGTTTATAATAACTTGTTATTTTACTTAATACTTCCTTTTGATCCTTCTAAATAGTGTATCGCGACAGTTTTGAATTTCCGCGGGTTACGTATATTCGATTTTCGATTTTTTTGTGGCGTTATGTTGGTTCTTATGTCTCTCACTTAGGCCGACAAGTTCGGCCATTTTGAATGTTCAGTTAATTTTTGACAGTTGCTTTGCTTGCACGTGTTTTGGCTCGTCTTCGATTTTTGCCTATACCAAAAAAATAGATCAAAGAATCTGTATCAAATTTTGTGTGAAAAACAAAATTAAGTGCGCGGACGCATTCCGAATGTTTACTGTGGCATATGGTGAAGCTACCTTGGACCAAAGAAACGTTTATCGGTGGTACAAAATGTTCTCAGAGGGGCGAGAAGATGTGAACGACGAAGAGCGTGCAGGACGTCCGAGCACGTCAACAACGGACGAAAACATTGATGAAGTGAAGAAAATAGTATTGGCCAATCGTCGAATCACCGTTAGAGAAGTTGCTGAGGACCTAAACATATCGATTGGCTCGTGCCATTCGATTTTTATCAATGATTTGGGCATGAGACGGGTCGCCGCGAAATTCGTACCAAAATTTGTTTGTATTGTTAAAATTGCTCAATTTAAACAACACACTAATAATGCCGCAGCCACCGTATTCCCCAAATCTGCCCCCCTGTGACTTTTTCTTGTTCCCGAAACTAAAGAGGCCCATGAAAGGACGACGCTACGCTACGAGTGAGGAGATAAAGACGGCATCGAAGGAGGAGCTGAACAAGATCACAAAAAAATATTTTTTCAAGTGCTTCGAGGATTGGAAAAAACGTTGGCACAAGTGTATAATATCTGGTGGGGATTACTTTGAAGGGGACAAAATAGATATTCATGAATAAATAAATAATTGTTGAAAAAACACAAAATTCGCGATACTTTTTGAACAGACCTCGTACTAAAACTGAAGATTTATTTCGTGGATTTATAAAAAAGATTGTTTCAATTGTCTTTACATGTTCTACACATTTTTTCCACAAATCACTACTTATTGCACTTGTTTCGTCTTTAATTAATTGTACTACAATGTCATTACCTTCCGAAACTAACTTTTTATAAACGTACAGTATCAGAACTTTGCAATCTTCTGACAAATGACATTTTTCTTTAGCAGCCACGTCTACATTATCACATTCCACGTCAACGTCCACATTTTCGCACTCCAAATCACCTTGTACAGATTCACTATTTTCACTACAAAAATTAGGACTCTCTACAAAATCAAATGGTCGCCAAAGAGCCATGTTGTTAATGTATGCACGTTATGAACTTTGAAAATTAACTAACAAGTATAACAACCCCTAAAATTTAGAAACAATAGGATTATAAATTTGGAAAATATCCTTAATGGTTTTTAAGAAACTTCAATTGAACTACTGTTATAGTTCAATTATACATCTATTCTATTTAAATTTAAAATTTCCTTAATACCTCTTATATTATTTTTGCAGCATTAGGTCTCAGGATCACTGCCATAAACCCATTACCACATTATTAAGCTGCTTAACAAGACCAGACATTTCATTTTGGAAATAATATACTTTATGTTACTCAGGAAAGTCCAGGCTAAAAACTGCGGAATTATAACTTTACAAATCGGTTCAGTAGGTTGTTTTCACGGCACACCAGGGGATTGCGCTTCCCCCAGTTGATTATTATTTTATTTATTTTACATCGGCCTATTACTGTAACGAGGCTAATCGCCGATGCCAGGGGGCGAGCTCCTACACCTGGATGAGGGGTGAATGATTGTGAAAATGGGAGTAATGTTAACATATTATTCTCGCCCGAATAATATCATCAACGGATAATCGAACCAGCAACATCACAATTCAGACTGTTTTCACCAGTTCGAACTGCACGATTTAACGAGGTCGGCCACTCAGTTTGCTCTCCCCCAGTTGAGAAACACTGATATAGCCTATGCTAATTGATCAATAAAATTAATAAATTGCTCTCGCAGTTATTCTGCGACGGGTTAACTAGTTATAAATATTGCATAAAACAAATTACATGGTATTTTCGTGGTAAGCAAATACGAAAATAATGAGTTCAGAGAGTAGCCGGGAGGCGTCCTTTTATAATATACGTCCATATTGTAAGATGAAAATACCTAATTAACTGTTAGCATTATCTGTGATACATGTTGGTATAGTAACGTGTTAAATTAATATTCTCCTTTGTCCTGTCCTGTCCCAAATCCGCTTTTGGCACAAATGAACGACAATAAGCTGTGCGGAACATATACATTTACCACATCTCAGATACTAACTTGACCTGACATGTATTACCAATAAACAATCTCTTTTATAATTTATAATAACTGCGAAAGGAATACGACACAAATAAGACATTTTCAAGTATTAATTGCAAATATTTAAAGCTTAAAAAGTAAAAACGAAAATTATATTTTTCCCAACCGCATCAGAGCGTTTAAGAGACGCAATTTGTTCGTCCTTGATGCAGACCTCTAAGTTAACTATTGCAAGTCAAACTAAAAAAAAAGTATTATTATATAAATATTAATAAGCAAGCCTGTGGCCGTAAGCGCTAAAGCGTTTGTTCGGGTTAATTTTTTATTTTAGTCGTGGAGAAACCACTTTTTTTTTAAATTAATTTTCGCTTGGTAATTAAAGAAAACTAGTGAATCAGAGAATATAGGGTTTTTAAAAATTCATAAAATTCGATGTCCTTTGATAAAATGATTTGATCCTAAGGACGAGATATGCGTGCATCAAGTCAACATTTTAGATCGCGATTTCGTTCTGGAAGTGAGTGAGAAGCTTGTCAGTCTAGGACAGGGGTCGGCAAACTTTAGAGGCTAAAGAGCCAAACACAACTTTTACGGTATCTAGAAACATTTTTAAAGCCATAATTTTCTTTTAATACATGACTTTTTGAATATTTTCTACATTTTATTCCTTATCAACTTAATTTGAAGAGCCACTCGAATGTCCTCAAAGAGCCGTATGCGGCTCGCGAGCCTCGGTCTGCCAACCCTTGGTCTAGGAGAAATCGCAGACATCATCAAGAGACTCAAAGTGCGTAAGGTACCCGAACCAGATGGCATTTCTAACAGAATGATCAAAAATTTGAGCAAAAGAGGTCTCGTCGCACTGAAAAAGGCAAATGTTATCCTTATTCCCAAAGCTCTGGCAATATTTTCAATGTGGCGTTGAGATTGTCTCACTTTCGGCGGCCATGGAAAAAGGCCAATGTTGTACTGATTCCTAAGGCCTAACATGACCGATCTCTGGCGAAGAGTTATCGGCCGATAAGTCTCCTATCTTGTCTCGGCAAGATTGTATAGAAACTGATTCTTATCAGACTCTAGGAGCACACCGATGCTAACAATCTGATTCCTGATGAGCATCATGGGTTCCGACATTCTACTGTTCATCAACTCGTGCGAGTTCATCACCGAAGGATTCAATAGAAATCAAATTCAAGGCCTTCGACTGCCTATAGCACGCAGGTCTTGTCTACAAGCTCCACTGCGCTGAATTTCCTCCACCGCTCATCAGGATGATCGCCTCTTTTCTCACCTTCAGAGAATTTAGAGTGAAGATCGATGATTTTTAATATTTATGGAGGCCAGTCCCAGCCGGCCTATGATTTTCGAGTGAAAGGAGCCAGGAGTCGAAATTGGTTTACAAAAATACATTGGGAGTCAAGAGTTGAGAGAAGTTTATTTTTCTGCCAACCCATGGATGGGACCTGGGTCAATACTAAGTCATCACTTTCCGTAGAACAAGCTGTTCGTGGGCGTGCGTGTGTGCATACCTGCGTGTGTGTGTGCTTGCGTATATAAAAAACTGAAGATAAAACAATTCTTTAAAGTTAAATCGTATTAAAATTAGTTTTTACTTAATAGTATAGCTTATTTCAACGAGATAATCTCATTTAAAATATGACACGCACAGTAATTATCGCTGGAGGCTCTTACAACTGTGCATCGTGGACTACAAAACACTGAAACTTGCACACAAACAAATGTAAATGCGCTTAGGTGGTCATTCGAAGAAATTTAATTATTTATATCTCTAGATAGTAGCATTCGGTGACATTGTTACTAGCAAGGATAGTGAATGATGACCTTGTTGCATGCTACTTTGTTAATTAAATTAGTGTCAACACTGTAATGCAGATTCCTGTATCATTAAGAGCGTTGAACGTTTTTTCTCTTATTTTTACTGAAGCTCTGACGCATTCGGCAGTCATCTTGCTAACGAAGTTTACTGGACAAAAGGTTATTAAATGAAGAACTGTTATTTTGTTTCACAGATTTATTTATTTTACTGACCATGGTTTTCTTCTTGCGCCATTTTCAAAGTAACGATGATGTTATCGATAATCATCGTTACTTTGAAAATGGCGCAAGCCGAAACCATGGTCAGTAAAATAAATAAATCTGTGAAACAAAACAACAGTTCTTCATTTAATAACCTTTTGTGCATTAGCGAGTTTCATGAAGTCAAATTGTCGACAATTAAATATATTGAAGTTTACTAGGTTGCCGTTCTTCTTATCTTTCTCATCCGTCCTCTTTAAAAACTGGCTTCGCCTCTTGGGACATTATGGTGACTCGTGACCATATTGATTGCATGCAAAGCATTTGGATCCTTTAGTCTGATCAGGACAATTTCTGGTCATATGGTCCAGCTTTTCGCATGAGTGGCAACATTCTTCATTTCTATTTGCATTTATCTGGTGTCCAATTTAAATGTCTTTTGGCCCACTCAATGCGAAGTTTTTTCTGTCGCTCGGTCAACAGTTGTTTTCGGCGAGCTCTTCTTCCATGCAAATTAGATTCCACTAGACGTCTTCTAATTGTTCTAGAAGAAACTTTAACTTCTCTATGCTTCCACAGATCACCAGCCAGCTCTTTTGACAATATTGAGCGTTTACGAAGAGCATTTCTTTATAAAACGATCTTCTCTGGAAGTGGTTGCAGGTTTTCTAACGGTTTTTGGTCTGTTTTCATAAGTATCAATCTCTTGGAACCTTTTGATGGTAATTTACATGACGTACGTCTTTTAGAATGTGTCAATGATATTTAAAAAACATTTTGTCAAATATATTCAAGTTAAAATGTACATAAATTTAGATGTTATATTATAACTGCATGGGTGCTCCATACATTTGTCCAAGGCTGTATATATATATATTATTTGTTAAACATGTTTTGTTTTTTATCAATAATTATATACACATCCCTTGATCAGAAAGTCATGCCACGTCACTACATTTAACATTTGGGATCCTAAATAGGCTTTCGAAATACCTACGCAATCCTGAAAAATGTGAAAATTCAGACTTCACTTCATTTTTTTAGTCTTAAGGCCATCCAGGACACCGTTTACTAACACAAGCGTTTTCTTGTAGATATTATTATTATATATTTATGGCTTATTATGCTCACTTCAATATTAATTTAAATAACATATTTTCTCTTTCTTATGTCGACTGTTATTTCATTTTTGCATAGGATATCCGAACACAAATGTACAAAGTGGTAGACACTCACAGAAAATAAAAAAGTTTTTAAGGATTACCAAATTTCTTTTATCTTTGTAAGAAAACAAAACCTAATGATGCAGAAATGCAAAAAAGGAAGTTCTACATTTATAAAACCAACAAATAAAATATATTTTAGGAATCTGTGAAACATTTCACTCAGGTCCTCTTTTTATTTATTTATTTATTTATATATATATTTTTTTGTATCAAACTAATTGTTTTTTTCCATCAGACTATTGCTTCTGGGCATGAGTGACTACATATCTCTTATAAGTGATATGTTACGCAGTTCTTTGTTTCTTCACAACGGCGTTGTATGAAAAGCCGTTCTCAGGATTCTGGATCTGAATACTAAGTTTTCTTTTCTGAGATGCTCGTCATCTATAATCTGTTAGGGGTGACAAAAACTGAAAGACAGGACCGGTTTTTAACTTGATAAAGTCACAAAAAAATTCGAGGGTCAATTCATACAGGGAAAGATGGTATTTTTGTTTGGCTGACATAAACTAATACCTAATAGGAAAATTTACATTGGAAGTAATGGCACTTTAGAGCTAAAAAATTATTGTGAAGAGTGAATTTTCACATATTTCAGAATTTTGTAGGTATTTAGTGAGTTAATTAACAAATTGTGGATACATATTAAAAATTATAAATTTCAAATTTCAATAAATTATAAATTTTGAAGCAATGGATTGCTTTGAAAATAGCGAAAGCCGAAACTAGTAAGCAGTTAATTAATAAAAATAGTGAAAATTTACAATGTTTTTTATTTCAACCATTATTAAATATACAACATTTCCATAAAGTTAATTTGTCGACATTAAATTATATTTTGAACTAATTGAATAATTTTATTTTAAATAATAATGATATTTCATTTCTGAAATTACCGCTCCCACCAGAAAAACATTATAAATTTTCTCTATTTTATTAATACCAAAATGGTAACATATTATGGCTTTCCTCATTTTCAGTGATATGAACTTCGTAGATAATTAGAGTCAAAATTAATTATTTGAGTTAATGAATGATTGGGGTTAGAAATATGGGTCAAGATAAGTTAAAAGGTTTTTGTAGTTAATTGGAGAGCTAATTATTTTTACAACGACAAAAAAATTGAGTTCAGAGGTCAAATTATTAGTTTAAGAAAAGGGCTGGGAAAATCTTGTGAGAGTCGTGAGTAAACCGTCACCGAAGTTAGACGAACCTCCCAAGCGATTGAGAAACCCGGTATCGCGTAGTGGGTGGACCAGAAGTAGTCTGGAATTGTTGAGAACAGTTTTTAATGAAGTAAACGAAACTCGATAACACTGTAAGTGTTGTAAGGTGTTTAAGCGGATTTGTAAGGTGTGACGGTGATTGTAAGGTTTGTTTGAGTGTCTCTTATGGGATTTCGTAGCCATCATGAATTGTAAGTTTTAGTGTATTCATTAATTTCAACCTTAACTAAACATTGAATGTACATTAATTAAAATGCGGATTTTAATTCAAATACTCTTATTCCTGTCTTAGAATCATAGCAACCAACAACCTAAAATGTAGGGTTTCAGACTTGATCCGCTCGCAAGTTTGGAACCCACTATGTGGCAGGACCTTTCAAAGTAAGTACCATGAAGTAATAATGAAAATATTTAAATTAAAGAAGCCAACCGTAACGGACCGATTTTAGAAAATGCCCCAAGATTTCAAAGCAATGGTAATTGCTTGAAACTACGTCAAAATAACCGACATGCGTGTACCGAAAAAGAGGTCGATTGGTTTTGGTAAGTAATTATGATAAACAGTGGTGTATTATTAAATTATAATTTGCTGGTTTTATTGCATTTATACCGTCTCGCCTAACAGTTTTTTCCTTATCTATCGAAGTGCATTGTCACTTATGTCAGAGTGGGGAGCGGAGATCTCATCAAAGGTCGGCTCCCGCACGAATTAAAATTGCTTTCTAGTACAGATGCTTATATTTATTTTATAAATAACTTAAATACACTTCGCTACCGAGCTGTTTCTGAATGCGGGACATGCGGAACTATAAATAGATTCTGGAACTTTATGTACCGATATTAAAGCGGGACATGGATCGGTAATATGACACTAAAAAGCCTAATAAATCCTAATAAATATCAAACATTTGTGGAAATTAAAAAACGCGTCTATCGCATTTCTTACATTCGGCGTAAGAATCCTTCTCTTTCTGGTTATCGCTATTGTTTTAGTTAGAGCGGAGTAGACAGAGTCTTGTAGAGGCGGCGACAGAACTTTTAATACATAAATAAGTACATAACTTTACGATTACCTCTATTTTCTTTCATTTGTATCGACGAAGTTGCCGCTCATTTGTACGCCGACCAAACAAAATGTAATATTTACCAACAAAGATAAATAAAAACCTAATTTATAGAGATGCAACAAGCAAATAATAAAATTTTTATTATGAAAATATTACAAAAATAAACAAATAAACAAACTTAAATATCTGAAATGCACCCTCGTGGCCTAGGCTCCATTGCTCCATGCCACCGTACGGCCCTGTGTTAATTTCGTGCGTCAGGACTCTTAAGAACATGGCCCTAGAAAATGCTTTATGCATTTAGTAACCTTTTTGTTACTTAATACCATAAATAATATGTAGTAAAATGTTATAGACAGCTACATATTTTAAAACATGTGTTGTTATATTCCGTTTGACATTTTATAAAGAAATTAACTTATGATTGAAATGTTTTAATTTGAAACTGGTAACCTTTAACCGATGTTTGGTAATCGTAACGTGATAACGGTAACTTGATAGGTTTCAAACTGTCCAGAATTACGTTTCGTTTCGACTACAACTTACAAAGAACAAACGACTCTTACAAGTTAAATATTGGCTAGTAATTAATGTAAAGCTCACTTTATACAAGTTTTAGGAAGGTTTTTCTTTTTATTGCTCAACTGATGATTAAAATATTATCACAAGTTCAACATTTAGATTTTAATTATTACGAAACAAAAAGTTTGGATTAATAAAAGAATTAAATTAAACAAAAATACAGTTTAAATTAATTTAATGTATTCTCTATTATATAGTTTTATCAGGTTAAAAATATAAACTGTAAAATAAATTATATATTTACTTTCAGTCAGAACTAACTTTTACCATGAGTTTTTTTTTTACATGTATACATATTTTTTTTCAGTGTGAATACCGCTGGCCAGAGTGATATTACGTTGTTTGTTAACGCGTATTTAAACAGTTAATATTACATTTAAATCGGATACAGATAATTAAAGACCCATTAAGTATCAAAGCTGAAACTGAGTAAATCACGCTATAATAAATATTGTTGTGCACGGATTTTTTAGGTAATAATTAGTGTAGCGGTTCCCAACCGATGAGTCGCGATCCACACGAGTATTGAAGGCTTAAAAAAATCATAAATGTATGTAGCGCGCGAAAACGACGTGTGAAGTCATACCCCAACTAAGTGTACTGCGTACAGCCTACCCAGTATACTGCGTACAGCCTACTCAGTATACTGCGTACAGCCTACCCAGTGTACAGCGTACAACCTACACAGTCTGTCGTGAACTTATTTGCTTGTATAACTTTTATAGGTTAGGTAAAGTTAGAGTGATTTTAATTAAAATAAAGTTTAATTCTATAAAAACAATTTATACATGTTTACCGAATTAAATTTTATATTAAAATATATAAAATATGGAAGATCCAGGTCCCAGTACTTCGAAACATAGTCGAAAATATTGTTTAGTACCGATGTGCACAAATAGTCCAATTAGAAATCCAAAAAACAATTTATATCATTATCTGATGGCGAAAAACAACAGAAAAGGCGAAATTTGTGGCTGAAAGCTATGAGGCGAAATAAAACTGATATTTCAGAAAAAAGTAAATTTTATGTTGTGTGCATAAAAGCATCAATGTTGGGTAAATTATCACTCTGAGCCCTAACAAAATCTTTATCTGCCATTTTAATAATAAATGCGTGAAAAATTGTTTAAAAACAAATACAAAACTCTCGAATAATACAATATACACACGTAAAACGTTTTAAAGATTATGTTGTAGTTTGTATCTGTGACGTCAAACCCCAGCAGTTTGACGTCATACTCAGTCGTATTTACTCGACAACCTTCGCGCCGTGGTCGGCTTATTTCAAATTTACAATATTTTAATTAAAAAATTTGGCTATAACATTAATTAAAATTTTGTTTTGTTAGGTGACATAACTAACATTAACATATCAAAAAAATGTAGTTTTAAGGAAATATAAATTTTATGCGTATCCCCTATTGTCAAGTATATAAAATCTAGTGTTCTCAATACTCAATAAGTCATATATGTATGTATTAACTGATTGAAAAAAAAAAATTAGATTAAAACAACTGGTAAAGGGTTATTGGATGTATTGGGTAGGAATAGGTTGGAAATAAAATGCAGAGCAGGTGAGGTTCTAAATTTTTAGAGGTATTAACTAGGTGAACAAAGCGATTCGTTACATTCCAAATATTCATCCAACTGAAAAAATGCATCTAATAAAGATTTTTTTTCTTATTATAAACAATTTTTATTGTTTAGAATATTGTCATTAATTTTAATAATTAGCCTACAACAGTGTAAATATCTTCACATACCATATCTAATAATCACACCTTGATATTTGCTACCACTTTTGCTAATGCAGACTTTTGCTGATATATACTGAAAAGAACAATAAAGATTTACTTACATAATTATTTATTTATTTATTCATGTGAATTTTTGCTATTAGCTCAATAACAAGCTAGATAAGTTTCTTAGTTAGAGTATAAAAAACAGATATAGCCTCCAATTTTATTTACATAGATAGTGGTCCAGGTAATTAATAGTAATGTTAAAGTGATATGATTTGCTTGGCACAATAACTGATGGACTTATCTTATAATAAGGGTTTAAGCCTTAAAGGACAATTAGCTAAACGTTAATTATCTAATGGCGTTTACAGCAGGTACAATAAATACAATTGTTAATAATATTAGTCTGCTAAAATCCTCAGGTTATTGCATTATGCTTACTAATACACATGATTTCACAAAGAGGATTCAATCGTAGATAACAATATATATGGGATAATGTAATAACATTAATATCTTTATTCAATCCTTAAGTGTTGTAACACAATAACACGACAATTAAAAGAAATGTATAATAAATTTATATAACACCTACATTTCCATAAATTGAACTTGACTGTAAATATATTATTTAAGAAAACTACAACACGATAACAAATATAAATAAAATAAAAACACACTTGATGATGAGAATAATAATAACTGTACGCCGGTCTTTTGATCGAAAAGGCTTAGCACCCTTTCCCTCTGGATTGCTGCCACAAAGTTACCACAGCAGGAACCAATCGAGGGTAACGTTGGCCCTACCATCTGGTCGATGAATCCTGCCTCTGTTTCATGGGGCCAACCATCCCAGAGGAGCGGCCAGGCCTTCCGGCAGACGTGGTTACCGAGGAAATCCTTAAAATGGTCCACGACATGATTCTTGCTGATCGCCGAACTAAAGTGAGCTAAGTAGCAGAAGCCGTGTGTCGTACAGAACGATAAGTTAAATATGAAAAAGGTGTCGGCCCGATGGGTGTCGCGATTGCTCACGGTGGACAACAAGCAGATACGGCTGTCAATGTCAAATCAGTGTTTGGACCTCTTTAACCGAAATTCGCAGGAATTTTTGCATCGAGTCGTCACCGTTGATGAAACCTGGATACATTATTATACGCCAGAGAACAAGCAACAGTTAAAACAATAGATTTTTCCGGGTGAATCTTCTCCGAAGAAGGCAAAGACGGTCCCATCGGCCGGAAAGGTCATGGCCACGATTTTTTGGGATTTGAAGGGAATAATCCTCATGGAGTTTTTGTAGAAAGGAAGAACGATCACGGGACAGTACTACAGTGAATTGTTGGACCGATTCGATAAGAAATTGAAAGAGACATGGCCAAAAGGGACATTTGGCTAAAAAATAGGTGCTGTTCCATCATGATAACGCCCACATTCATCCGTCATTGTCGCGGCCAAATTGCATGAACTGCGCTACGAATTACTGCCGCACCCACCATACTCGTCCGATCTGGCTCCCTGCTACTTCTTTCTGTTCCCCAACATGCAAACATGGCTAGGGAAAAAAAATAGCTCAAACGAGGAGGTTATCACCGAGACAGAAGCGTATTTTGAAGAGTTTGATAAATCGTAGTTTTTGGAGGGGTTAAAGAAATGGCAGAAACGTTGGGAAAAGTGTATCTACCTAAAAGAAGATTACGTTGAAAAATAAAAAATAAAAAATGTGAAAAACTTGCGTCTTAACACGGGTACTTATTGATCCACCCTCGTATTTCTATAAATTCCACAAAGGAATGTATTTCCTAATTGGAAAATCACGCACCACCACATGTATAAAATTTTGTGAAATATTTAATATATATACAGCCAAATATCTACAAAAAAGTGTTCTGCTTTTCCTTTGCCACTACTCTCTCTGCAACTGCGTAAAGTGGAGGCATAACCTTGGTTTGCCTCAGCCGGCAATTTTTGGCAAAGCGGCCCTAAATGACCGCACCCTGATGAAAAAAACAAGGCACCCTACCCTTTTTTCTCTATATAATATCCGTATTTATTCTACGGAATTCGCGACACCTCTTTCTCAAGCAGGGTGCTTGTTTAGAACCACTGATATTGACTATAGTTATTTATTAAACAACAAATATTTATCGAGGTAGTCCATTTACCAGATGGATGAACGATATTAGGAGATTTGCTGTAAATTGGCTATTGTTTACCCAAGTCAGGGAGGATTGGAGTAGTAATGTAAAGCTATGTTAAACAGTGGACGAATTGTGCTGGTAGATGATGATCAATATTTGACTGAACAGCAGCAGATATGGTCACTTTTGTACACCGTTTTTAATTTCATAACTTTATTAAATACCAGGAAAAACCATTATCATATTAGTACGTACAGTGCTTGCGATCCAGTTATTTGATGAATCTTTTTTTATTTAAATAAATTTACTGTACTTTATAAAATATTCTTTTATTGACATTCTAATTTTGAAATATACTTTTAAAAATAATTATAAATTTTTCATGGTTTATCTTTTGTTTTAAATAAAAAAATTTATAGTTATTTTAAATATAAAATAAAACACTCCAGAAGTTACTATTGAATTATTGAAAGTAATAAAAATTCAATTATTTTGACTGTATCTCATTTGTATTTAGGTTGGCAAAATTATTTGTCTCTAGAATAAAATCTTGTTACTGATTATAAATTATATAAGATCAAAATATTAATATATTTTAGTAGTCTCATATGACAGAAATTCAGTGTTGTAATAGATACATTTAAAAAAATATGTAGATACAGATATCTAAGAAAAATTGTATCTGGCTGCAGATACAGATACAGAATTATAATAATAATAATAATAATAATAATAATAATAATAATAATAATAATAATAATAATAATAATAATAATAATAATGTTTATTGACTAAATACTATTACATGGTAACGTTACTAGTCAGTCATTTACATAAAAATATAAGTTATTTAAAACTAAAGTTCTCGAACTCATCAAAGCTATACATAGGATTTATATACCATATTTTTTACCAAACAAACAGTGCATGTTAATCAGTATTATTCAGGCTGTTCAAAAATAACCGTGACGTCACAAAAAGCTCACTAAATTCAAGGTAAAACACTATTCTACGGAATTAATTTGTACTAAATAACGTATGAATTATGTTAGCCATATGTGCTAACGTATGAGCTGCGTATTTATAAGACTAATGTTAGTCTTATAGATAAGCAACTATGTTCTTGTAAAAAGAATGTTCTTTTCAATCAAATTTTAATTGAAGTCATAATTGAAGTGGATAATTCATGTAATATCATTTTTGATCACTAATAAAAAATTACTGATAAGAAATAAGTAATTTTTTTTTCTCATTCCATACAAATTTAATTTATAAACAAAAATAATGACCCATTTTCCTTAAGAGTTGTACCTACTATTGTGGTACCTAAATACTTACTTTATTGTCGTTCAAAAGCTACGAGTGAGAATGTATATAAATATATATATATATATATATAGGTATTAAATAAAATTCTTATGTCATACTCGTCATATATTTATTAAAACAATTTTTATCGAGACGTTTCGATTGGTAATCCAATCATCCTCAGTCCAATATTATTGTCAAATGTATAAAATAATGTATTTCCACATTAAAATGTTTGGATCGGACAGGAACGGTTAATCATAGTCTAGCCGAACGGTCTGTCCTGTCCCTACGACATAAGAATTTTATTTAATACCCATATTAATTTCGTCAAGAACTTTCTTTCGTATATATATATATATATATATATATATATATATATATATATATTGACATTCCATATAAATTTAAATTGTAAACGGCAGAATTTCAATTGTTTTTTGAATTTTGTTTATAGTAAAAATAAAATATTTAAAATGACAATCTATAATTAAACTATTATATCAGCTCGGTATCATAGTATAAAAATAAAGTATCTGAAATACAGATACAATACTTAAATTTGAATATCTAGATACAGGTACATATAGATATTTCAAAAAGTATCTAATTTGTGTCTAGATACTTGTAATAGTATCTAGTTACTGTATATAGATACATTACAAGACTGCAGAAATTGCATCTGCTGTAAAACAAATATAATCTGACAATATCGTTTCTTGGTTTTAAAGAAGTCTTTATTTTGCAGTTGGAATTGATTTATCTTCAATTGGAAGTAAGGAATTGTTGATTTAAGTGACTTAATGAGTATCGTCTGTTAACTAGAGTAGTAATTCATTTTTGAGTAGTTTTTGTTGGCTAAGTATTTCCTACTCGTGTTCTGTTGGTAGACGTCTCGTGGACTGTGTATTGATCGAAGTGTTTGAGGAACGGTAGCATCTGCTCTGTGTCGAATCCGACCATTGGGTTCCCATTCGAAGCTACTGGTGTCTGTCTATCCACCAACACAAACTCTTCAAATCTTTACTTTTTGATCATATTGATTGGTAGATTTGTTTGTGTTCATTATTGACAAGTTCATGTCAATATTTTAAGTCTTTACACTACATATTTACCGAAATTTAACGAAAAGTGGAGAATAGTGTCACTCTAAAACACAATTTGTGTTCTGTAATTTTGCGTTACTCTTTAAAATAAAGTGGATTTTTGTTACTGCGGCAGCAAATACATTTTAAACAGAAAAGCTTAAAATGTTAATTGAACAGTTGTATTTCATTAAATTTATAAAAAATAAAATGTACAATTACTCCATATTTATAATTCCTAACAAGGTGCGCACCGAAGGAGGGGGGGTATTCTCATGGGCTTGGGTATCATTACTGGCGATGAATAATGGATTTATTTTGATAATCCCAAACGCAAAAAATCATGGGTGAACCCAGGCTCACCATCCACATCAACTGCAAGACCGAATCGTTTTGGCAAAAAGACAATGCTCTGTACTTGGTGGGACCAAAAGGGTGTGGTCTATTATGAATTGTTAAAACCTGGTAAAACAGTTAATACCCAACGCTACCAACAACAACTGATCGAATTGAACCATTCGCTGCTCATAAAACGACCAGAATACAAAAGAAGACAGCACAAGGTAATCTTTCTTCCCGATAACGCTCCATCACATAAGGCAAAAGCAGTTTGCAACACATTGGAGGTACTCAAGTGGGAAGTGCTACCCCATGCCACTTACTCACCAGATTTGGCCCTGTCAGATTACCACTTGTTCGCATCGATGGGTCACGCACTTACCGAGCAGCACTTTTGTTCATATAAAAATGTGAAAGAATGGCTAGATGAATGGTTTGCGGGGAAAGGGGAAGAGTTCTACTGACGAGGTATTCACAAATTGCCTGAAAGATGGGGAAAATGTATAACTTCTAATGGAGCATACTTTGAATAAATAAACTTTTACGGTTCTTTTGAGTTTAATGTGTTTTATTAAAAAAAAATCCGCATTTCATACTTGTAGACCTGGTAGTTATAAGGAGTTGCCGTGGCTTCGTATTATGAGTACAGGGACACGAGTTCAAATCCAGGGCATCAGTTGGGAATTTACTCATTTTCAGCCTCAAGGATTTAAAACTTAAAATGAGTAGTTGTTATATGGATAATAGGATAGGCCAAAGCGGTACGCGGACCGCCTAGATTTTATATGGTGCTCGAGGCCAGAAAACATCG
Organism: Liopterus haemorrhoidalis; assembly: GCA_963971575.1. Lineage (NCBI taxonomy): Eukaryota > Metazoa > Arthropoda > Insecta > Coleoptera > Dytiscidae > Liopterus > Liopterus haemorrhoidalis. The sequence continues at coordinate 64,969,275 of OZ020614.1, forward strand.
AACATTGTGTTTGTTTTATTTAAAACTTATTATTACTTATGTTTCATTTAAAATGGTCTGTACTGAAAAATTTTAATTTACTTAAAATTGGTTATGTTCAGTGAATCATTTCTCCATCATTTGTAGTTTCACAAATATTTTTAATCGATTTAATTTCGTTTCATTTCGAACGTGATTGCAGCACTCATAGTGTGAAAATATCCATCTGAAATATCAGTGTTAACACCAGCTCGAATGTAAATTTTTGCGTCACAAAATTTTTGTTTTATATATACTACTCTCCCTATTTATATGTAGATTTTCTTTTTATGTGTGAAAGTCTTAAAAGTACCCCAGTGACTAATGCCATTGTCCGTCAGGAGAGATCGGGCTGTGGGAGTTATGGCTCTTTTGATTTTCGGGTGTCTTATCATTATCTGGAAAGGATGTGGCTTGACTCTTCGATTTTTTTATATGTATCATTGTAGAATAACAGAAAAAAGGGAGGGAAATGTATATTTCGTTTTTCATGCTGCGTAAAGAATAGACGGGCAATCGACCATCACAGACGGAAAGGGGTGAGAACGTGGTAGAGACCAAGAGAAATACCCCATTTTGTTTGTAATTTTAGACGTTATTTGCAACAGACGTTATCTTTTCTAAATAAATCTATTACTTCCTGGGTCAAAAAATGTCAATATTTGGAGAGGAGTAATACAAGCATATCATCTTGGTAAAAATTCTGTATATATACCAGGTCTACAAGTATGAAATGCGGATTTTTTTCAAACTTGCCGCGCAAACAGAGTGTATAGTTCAAAGTTTCAACACATATGGCGTTTTATTAAGTGTCAAATCCGTATAGGTTATAATTTGAAAAGTGATCAAATAGTTTTGTTTTACTGTGTTAAAAATGTCAAATATTGTGCCAAATAAAGAGCATTCGCGGACAGTACTACTGTTTTGTTTTCATTTGAAAAAAACTGCTGCTGAATCATACCGACTGCTTCGAGATGCTTATGGTGAATATGCTCCATCGCAAGATAAGTGAGAACGATGGTTTCGGCGTTTCAAAAGTGGTGACTTTGATCTTACAGATAAAGAACATTTAAAACCTCCAAAAAAATATGAAGATACAAAATTGGAAACATTGCTGCAGGAAGACGATAGTCAATCACAAAAACAACTAGTAGAGCAGTCAACAAGCTGTTTCCAATCGCCTACGAGAGATGGGTAAGATCCAGAAAGTCAGCAGATGGGTTCCACATGCATTGAATGAGAGGCAGATGGAAAAATGCAAAAACACTTGTGAAATTTTGCTTGCACGATACAAAAGAAAGTCTTTTTTGCATCGTATCATTACTGGCGATGAAAAATGGATTATTTTGAAAATCCCAAACGCAAAAAATCATGGGTGAACCCAGGCTCACCATCCACATCAACTGCAAGACCGAATCGTTTTGGCAAAAAGACAATGCTCTGTACTTGGTGGGACCAAAAGGGTGTGGTCTATTATGAATTGTTAAAACTGGTGAAGCAGTTAATACCCAACGCTACCAACAACAACTGATCGAATTGAACCATTCGCTGCTCATAAAACGACCAGAATACGAAAGAAGACAGCACAAGGTAATCTTTCTTCACGCTAACGCTCCATCACATAAGGCAAAAGCACTTTGCAACACATTGGAGGCACTCAAGTGGGAAGTGCTACCCCATGCCGCTTACTCACCAGACTTGGCCCTTTCAGATTACCACTTGTTCGCATCGATGGGTCACGCACTTGCCGAGCCGCACTTTTGTTCATATGAAAATGTGAAAGAATGGCTAGATGAATGGTTTGAGGGGAAAGGGGAAGAGTTCTACTGGCGAGGTATTCACAAATTGCCTGAAAGATGGGGAAAATGTATAACTTCTAATGGAGCATACTTTGAATAAATAAACTTTTACTGTTCTTTTGAGTTTAATGTGTTTTATTTTTAAAAAAAATCCGCATTTCATACTTGTAGATCTGATAAAAGCAAATATCCTGACTGACTGACTCACTCACTAATTCACTCATCACCGCCCAGCCCGAACTCCTGGGCTAGAAACATGAAATTTGGGGAGTATATTCCTTCCTTATGTGAAATGAAACGCCGCATCGGTCTAGGTTGGGCGCCTTTTGGCAAGTTAAGAGATGTTTTCACTAGCAACTTACTGTATTGCTTGAACAAAAAAGTTTTCAACCAATGCGTACTATTTATTCTAACATACGGATCGGAAACTCTGACATTAACAGCTAAGTCTGCTGAAAAATTAAAGGTTGCCCAAAGATCGATGGAGAGATTAATACAAAGAATTAGTCCAGCTGATCGAAAAACAAATCAGAGGATTCGAGAACAAACAAAAGTATGTGACATCGAAAGAATTCCTCGTCTTAAATGGAACTGGGTTGGACATGTGGCTAGACTTCAAGACGACAGATGAACAAAGAAGATTGGAGATCCATAGATACAAACAGAAGCAGAGGAAGACCCCCAACTAGGTGGACGGATGACGTAAAGAGAGTTGCGGGGAACTGGAAATCAGTAGTACAAGATCATTTCGAATGGAAAAATCTTGGGGAGGCCTACGTTCAATGGACAAGAAAGGCTGATTAATAATGATGATGATTTCTTCCATGACGTAAACACCCACTAAGGATTTTTTTGAAATTCGACCTCTAAAGGGATTAAAAAGGAGGAAAATATGTTTTCACGGATTCCTCAATCTCATATCCGATGGGATATCGACTTAGTTTTTGCTCTCAAAAGTTACTCATACAAATATTTAAAAAAATATTTCAGGATTTTATACTAACAAGGTGAATCTACATTCTGGGTGAATCATAAAACCCTGCGCATTCCCTGTGTTTGTTGAGCTATAATTTTCTTTTTTTGGTATATATGTGTCTTTAAAATATTTAGAAAGTATTTTGACCGTTTTTCAAAATTCCATCCCTCAGGAGGTAAATTGGTATTTTTTTTTATTCGATAGAACGTCTCTTGAACCTAAAAACATTATATTCGAGGAGTATAACCTTACCATGACGTAAGCAACCACTTATGGCCGGTTGCTAAAGTAAGAATTATCCCTAACTCAAGTTAAAATCATTTGTTTTTGTATGTTTTAGCATACAAAAACAAATTTTAACTTGAGTTAGAGAAAACTCTTACATTAGCAACCCAACATAAGAAAGGATTTTCCGAAATTCAAGGGTTGAAAAGGGTGATATGCGTTTTTATGGATTCACCAATATCTCTTAGGACCGATAAGATATCGAATTGGATTTTGAACAGAATTTACTCATATAATTGTTTAAAAACAAATTTTAGGAATTTACCCTAATCAACCCCTAAAGAGGGGGGTAAATTAGTTTTTTTTTTTTGACAGAACGTTCCTTGGACCTAGAAACATTCGAGGTGTATATTCCTACCATGACGTAAGAACCCACCAAGGAAGGTTTTTTCGAAATTCGACCCATAAGGGTTGAAAAAGAGTGAAATGTGCTTTCAAAGATTTCTGAATCTCAACTCTTGGGGTTAATGAGATATCGAACTAATATGAAAGCATTTCTTTCAGTATATATTGATGTTTTGTAGAACATGAGTAAATATAGTAGCAGGTAAAAAGTAAAGAACATGAAGGTCGGACGGTGGAGCTCGGAACACGCACTAAATCTTAACTGCCGATACGTGTGAGCGAAACGATGCACCGTATGCACGGAAACTGTGCGGTTACAATGTCGTAATGTATGAACTCATATCAGCTTCTTGTATTCTTTGCCTCTACGCAAATATTCTACAAATGCTACATGTTATTGTTGAATTTTTCACCAAATGGCCTTGTACTTCATGGAGAATATTTTCATGATCTAGAACAGTTTGTTAACTAATTCTAGAAACAGTTATTATACAACATAATTAAAGTATGTTAGATAATGGTATAAAACTTAGAGTCTTCGTCTATTGTATCAATAACAAGCAAACTTTTGAAATCTTTTAACATTTCGTGTCAAACATAATTATTTTATAACAATAGATTGTGCATGAACGCTTTTTTTGTATTACTCTTTGAGTATTCCGTTCACTAATGATTAACATAAAAATATATATGTATAAGCAGTGGCAGCACTAGTTCTTAAAATCTGGAGGGGCCAGGAAATATCAGAGTGAAATCTGGGGGGGCCAGGCTATATTTGAAGAGGGTATCATTTTTTATGGACAGGTGAAAATACAAGCGATGACCTTAAAAAAAGGACCTCATTTGGGAGGCCAGAGCAATATTTAGTGCCCCCACCCCGGACCCTCTCTAGCACCGCCACTGTATATAAGCCTATAGCACTTGAAACGTCAGTTAACAATTTTTATGGAACTAAACATTACAGTAAATCACTAATAATTATATTAAATTAACAAAAACAATTAATCTCGGGTGATGTCACACATCTATCTCATTTATTGCTTTGGTTTTGTGACAGGGGGCATTATTTTGTTGAAACACATATTCTGGATTGTCTTTTAAAATAATTTTAATATTGATGGTTCCAAAACTTCATTAACCCAAGCTTGACCAAATGGGGTGTGTCACACCCCAGTATATTAATAGTGGAAATGATGTAGCTATTGACAATATTTATGAATTAGTTAATATTTAACAATAATTTAATTTTTAATCGACAAAAAAATCAAAAACACCATTTACAAAAAAATATGTCTAAATTATATTTGGCAACAGCGCATTTCGAACGAATTATAAATAAATAACGAAGTATCTAATAGCAACTAATTCAAAATTCAAGCTTTGCTTGAGAAATGAGAAAGAAATTGTCTCCCCCACCAAAATACATAGACTAATCAGAGAGCTAGCTAAATTAGTACGTGTGAGAGTCGGTGTGAACGAGAGATGCAATGTTGTCAGTCAACACGAGACGCAACTTGAAGTATGACGCAATTTAGGAAAGAAATTGGCGTGATTTTGACTTTTATTGAAAAAATTATTAAAAAAGCATTGAACAATTACTTTGAAATTTTTTGTAATATTGTTCTATAGGCTTGACAGCATCTAACTGTATAAATTTTACCTTATTTTAATTGATATTAAATGAGAAAAGCCTAGGGTATACTACACCCCACTTGGTTGGGTGTGTATATTTTGGTCAACTACGGGTTAAGCACGGTAATATAACGAGGAGAATAATGCGTCCCTCGCACAAAAAGATGTCGCCTAAGCTACTGACGGATATACACCCCCAGATCATGATGCTACCACAACCAAATTTGACCGTAGGGATGATGCTGCCAGGATGAAAAGCTTCACCCGGCCTACGTCTTACAAAGATGACTCCAGGTTGTCCAAAAAGCTGATCCACAAAAGCAAAAAACAAACCTTAATTTCGTAAATTTATAGTAAATTAAATTTTGTTATTACAATAATTGCTTAGAAATTAATTTTTCTGTTAAATTCGTACATTAAACCATTACAATGCTTACTTCTATATTGGACTCATCAGATCAAATAATTTTTGCTCATTCATCAGGTGTCCAATTTAAATGTCCTTTGGCCCAGTCAAGGCGAAGTATTGTATCGCTCAGTCAACAGTTGTTTTCGGCGAGCTCTTCTTTCATGCAAATTAGATTCCACTAGACGTCTTCTAATTGTTCTAGAAGAAACTTTATCTTCTCTATGCTCCCACAGATCAGCAGCCAGCTCTTTTGAAATTGAGCATTTACGAAGAGCACTTCATAAAACGATCATCTCTGGAAGTGGTTGCACGCTTTCTTCCGGTTTTTGATCTGTTTTCATAAGTATCATTCTCTTACAACCTTTTGATGGTAATTTGCACGGCTTTTCTTGAACACTTCATTTTTTAATTTTTTATTTTCACCTGCGACTGTCCTTGTTAATGGAACAATACAATTTGACTCCTTTCTGCCACAGTTCACGTTTTTTAGCCATAATATAATTAAAAATATTCACTTGAACTCAATAAAACATGAAAAAGACAGTGTGCACTTCAAACGCATGTGTAATAATGATCTAAGCCCTAGTTCTTTATTTTTATGTAAACAAAACGTAAAAGATCTGAGCCTATATCTATTTGTAATTCAAGATTTATCATATCTCTGTTTACATTTTGGTTTATCTGATTAGACGTACGTACAAATATATACAAGTTACAATGTACATTTTAGATGTTATATTATATCTGCATGGGTGCTCCATACATTTGTTCAAGGCTGTAGGTGCCACTAATAACTTTTTAATAATTTTACTAATAAAATAGTTGGTACAGGTATTCTATTTGTTTAACATTGTAAATTTAGCTCAGTATTGCAAAGTATAAATTTCGAAGTGTGGTTTGAACCTGTGTTCTTGTGCTCATTGAGTGTAAACAAATTAACTGTTGAGTATTTTAAATTAATTATATTCTTATATATAATCAAAAATTTCTAGAGAATTACAAAACTAAAACTATGAACAAAGACTACATTTATTAAACTTATTAACATTAAAGAAACGAAGACAAATTTGTGATCTAATTGAAACATACGAGGGATGTTTCCAAAGTTCTGGGAATTTAGCTATAATTTATATTATTTTGTTAATTTTCGTCAATATTACAATGTAGTTTTTCAACATAATCTCCATTTAACTGAATACATTTATCCCAACGATAAACTAATTTTTTTAAGCCGTCCTCAAAGAACTTTTTTGGTGTCTCCTTAATCCACCTATTCCAACAGCCTTGACACCCAGCGCGGGGAAACCTTGCTAAACCTTGAATACAAAAATAAAGACGAATTATTTTTGGCACTGAGGTACATGGCAAAATATAAATCATGAAAAAATAGATATACAGACGATTCCGCTTAATTGGACCACCGCTTAATTGGGGCAGCCTATTATTTGGGCCAAATCTCAAAGAACAGAAACCAAACCAAGGTACCAACAGTAAATTTACATGTTTAATTGGGACAACATTCCGCTTCATTGGGACAGTAAATTTAAGATCACAGTACAATTATGTTACACATATTCTCAAGAAAAAATATGTACAAAGAATTTAATATTACAGCGTTATTTTATGCAGGAAGGAAATGAAGGGAGCCCTACATCCGCACTGAATACCTGTGCTGATTTTGTAGAATTGAAATGTTACAAAAACAAAAGACAGACTACTCTTGACGCGTTTTTGCATTGAATAAAATTGTATGTACCTATTTATTATTTTATTTTGGAATTTATTATTATTTTTTCTTAATTAAACACGTTTAATCAAACACGTCTTGTAAATAGGAGCTTCTTACCTCGAAGAAGGTTTCCATGGGTCCACAACGTAGGCGTGTGATGGCGGTTTCCTCCCTGAGGTTAATCCTGCAGGAAGAACTCTATGGTTTACCGTCTCCATTAATATGTTTTAACTGTACATTTCGTATGCTGTTCCAATTATATTGTCATTACCTTTAATACCAAAATGTTCCGGTATCCAAAACAACTCTACCCTTATATTCTGAACTTCTAAATATAAATGTAAACTATAAGTATAATTATAATTAGGGAAGTGTGAATGCAGCTTAAGCCTGTAAGAAGCCGACTAAAATATGCAATTGAAATTTGCCTCATATCAACTTAAATATGCATGGTTATTATTTAGTACTTGCTGTGTGATTAAGATTTTTTATATTTGCAAGTTTAATAAAGTAACTCGAGTGTTGCGCTAGATCACTACATTTGCATGCTATTCTTAAACTATTTAACTGTTTTAATTTAACTCATCTTACCTCCGAGTAAATTTCTTGCAACGATTCCAGAGCTCTATAAATTTTAACTAATCAACTTACGTTTTCATATCGCCCTAACTTTTCTTCATTTGTTTATACATTATTATTTTAATATAAAGTTTTCTTGTTCTGATTTAGTACTTTATTTTGAAATAAATACGCAGATATTATTTAACATAATTTATACACAAAAACGAATGAACACAAAATTGATTTATCTATTTTAAAATTCAATTAACAGATGAATATATAATTAAATGAATGACTGAAAAATAAATAAAATTTTAAATATTTACATATGATAGGGGAAATTATGTGATATCAACACATGAATATATATTATACTTATATCGAACCCGATTAAAGCGTTATATAGATAAATTTGAATTAGTTTTCATATAAGCTTGCATTTAAAAATGCTCAAGGTGGATTAAATTTAACTCCGACATTTAAATTGATATTTAGTCGAGAATCATATAACTTGCCAGTGGTTTTCGAATGTTCTAGTACAATGTTTCTCAACCTTTTATGGCCTGGGACCCCCCGAAATTATGTAAATATTGTCTGCGGCCCCCTATACTATGATGTATCAAGATAATAGGAACACGATTTTTTTCGAAAAAGCGACGTGTGAGCAAGTTTGGAAAAATTATCCACAAAATTGAATGGTAGCATTGAAATTTTCCGGAAAAAAACCGGAAGTACAGGATATCAAGCACAATTTCGAATGTTTAAATGGGAACGTATGTCATATTGGATATCTTTGGATAGAGCTTTTCAACAACTTTTACTTAAATTTTTTTTTAATATCTTTTACGGTTGACAAAAAACTGATATTTTTGAATGACGATTATATTCCCTGTAACGACTTGAAAGTAAAGCATTTTTATTTACAAGTGTTCAAAGTGCCTTCCATTCTTATTTAAACACATTCGCATCCTTAGTCTTGAGTTATCTGTAGCTCGGAGAGCAATTAAAAAAATATATAATAAAAAATATTGCAATTTCAAGTCGTACTTACTTCAAAGAACAACTTGAAAATACTTGAAGTACCTCCAACGCGAACCATTGTTAGAGAATCGATGGGATTCTCCGACACATACAATTTATTTTACCTTGATATAGTCTATTTATAGTCTGTTTATTTGGTTAAAGCGGAACTATATTTTCAAATATAGTAATTTTTATCAATTAATGAAACTTTTGATAATTTTGTTTAGTAAAAGCCCATTTACTTATTATAAAGTTAGCTAGTGACAACTTAAACGTTTGAAATAGCCTGTAGTTTAAATTAGTTGTCAAAATAAGTAAATTATGTATAAAAATAAATAGAATATTTATTTTATTTATGTTATGAAAGGTATATTTATATGAATATAAATGTACGATATTATAATTAGTACGAATATAAATTAAAATAACATATTTTTTACCAAATAAACAGTGCATGTTAATCAGTATTATACAGGCTGTTCAAAAGTGAACGTGACGTCACAAAAAAACACTAAATTCAAGGTAAAACACTATTCTACGGAATAAATTTGTATTAAATAACGTATGTATTATGTTAGCCATATGTGCTAACGTATGAGCTGCGTATCTATAAGACTAATGTTAGTCTTATAGATACGTTCTTGTTAAGAGGATTCTTCTTTCAATCAAATTTTAGCCCTAATTGAAGAATTTGTGTAATATCACGATCATTTCTGACCACTAATAAAAAATTACTGATATGTTCTGCATCACTTTCTTGATTTTTTACGTTTCTTTTATATTCCTTGAATGTATCTGAATAATGGTCGTCACTAGAATTGTTTTTAAATTGGATTGCCAGCGTGCCGACTACTTCTTGTGGATTTGTGATTGATTATTTGTTGTAAAACAAAAAATTTGTTTGCTCTGATATGTTTTCCACTGATTTTCCTGATTTTGTTCCATAATTCTGACGGAGATGCACTTGCTTTACTGTTGAGAAATAATCTACTCAAGATTTCCATTTACTTTGTAACATTGTTTTTTAATTTTAATTTTAATTTTCTGATTTGTGTTTTCTGTAAACATTTTTTGGCTTCTCACATTCTTTAAACACTTTATTACACTTTTGGTTCCACCAAGGCACATTTTGGGTTTAATAATTTTATTTTTTAATCCTATTACTTCTGTCAATTTTATGCCACGAAAAAAAAAAATAAATGTTTCGTCATGTACATTTTTGAAGTAAAGTGTTCACTTTACTTCAACTATTTATTTTATCTCATAAAATTATAAGTGAGATATTTCCAAATTTTAGTTTTAGGGTGTTCCCCCGTAACTCTCCAAATATTCATCTAAATGAAAAAATGCATAGTATCAAAAGATTAATTTCCTTATTTTAAACTATTTTTAGCAATCATGATTTTTCTGTTAAGTCAATAATAACGGAGTTATATGTACATTTTATTTTTATTGTCCCCCATAACTCCCCAAATATTCATCTAATTGAAAAAAATGCGGTAAACAAAAAAGATTTGCTTTATTATTAACAATTTTTGTTCTATATATTTTTCTGTTAAGTCAATAATAAGGCAGATATTTTAAATTTTTAGGGTTTTGTAGGTATGACCAAAAAACCCTTATACCGTCATTTTGTCGTCTGTCTGTCTGTCTGTTCGGTAAAAATTGTAGCCAAACGGCTAAACCTAGAGAGTTGAAATTTGGCATGCTTATACAACTCTTTGACCCGCACATAGGAAAAATACTAAAACATCTAAAAAACATATCCCCCTAAAAATATAAACAAATATGTGCTCATCAAATGAAAGCCCTTAGTACGTGGATCAACGACCAAAATTTTATTTTTGCAAAATAAATTATTTTGATGCGATTTTTGCCAAAATTGTGCAAAAAAATTTTTGTCCCACACCCTGTAGCCCAGATGGTTTAAACTAAAAAGCTGAAAAAATTCTAAGTAATGTACATTGGTGTGAACCGGAATAGTACAATGGGAATTTTTGATCAGATTATGTTTTCAGAAAATAAGGAATTTTTTGTGTTTTTAACTAAAATATGTTAAATATTTAATTCGCTATGTAACACACCAGATCAGTAGCTCTAGTAGCTCAGTTATTTTTGTCGTACACTTTGTAATTTGCAGTTCGAACGTTGCAGAGTTCGAATCCTGTTAATTTTATTTTTTTCTGTTTTTTTTTTGCATTTTTATTTTGTTTAAATTATTTTGTCAAAATTCTAGTTATATATTGGTAAATGTTGCATTTATTTTTTAAAAGCGTAAATTTAATAACCAGTGGGAAGTGTTGAAATTATAATTTAATTCTGTTTGACGAAATCAGAGGGCGGGGCTTATGATTTAAGCAACCAATGAAAGCCATAGGCGCAATTTTAAAAATCTTATTGAATCTTGCTATATAAATAAAATACTGCACATATTTAGAAACTTAAATAATGGTATTAGGCATTCGAATTAAAATTCATAAAAAAATATTTTGACATAAATACCTGCAAAACCCTGAAATGTGTGAAGATTCACACTTTTTTAATAAACAGTTTTAACCTCAAACCGCCCCCTTAGAATAAAAATTCTGAAATGCCTTATAGCCTATGTTTGAGTCCTGGTATTACTCAATCATCATACCAAATTTCGTAAAAATATGTTCAGCCGTTTTTGCGTGAATCTCGGACAGACAGACAGACAAAAATTAATCTTTTTGAAGCAAAAAATAATAATAATAATAATAAAAGAGATATAACCTCGAATTATATTAATAAAGATTAACATGTTAGCGGCAGAGCTTCATTTTCTAGTGACAGAACGTCACTAAATGCTTCTTACAATGATGCCACTTTTCCGTAGTTGAATTGGCACGATTGGCATAGTGGAGGTGATTTCATACTTTACAAATCTAAAAAGTATATGCTTTGCCCTGGCATATACAGAGCAATCATACATTTACATATACAGGGCTGCAGGCAGGGCTTTGATGTGGAACATCGCTGAACTATTCGGTATAACCAGTATGTGTATATGGGTCATACTGACCTCAACACTAAAATTTAATATAGGACTCGTAGTGACCCCCTGATCATTCTGACAAAATTTTAATGGAGATATCTACTTGCCTCCGATTTTTAGGGTTTTGTAGGTATGACCAAAAAACCCTTATACCGTCATTTTGTCGTCTGTCTGTCTGTCTGTCTGTCTGTCTGTCTGTCTGTTCGGTAAAAATTGTAGCCAAACGGCTAAACCTAGAGAGTTGAAATTTGGCATGCTTATACAACTCTTTGACCCGCACATAGGAAAAATACTAAAACATCTAAAAAACATACCCCCCTAAAAATATTAACAAATATGTGCTCATCGAAAACAAAAATATTTTTTTTAAATTCTGAGTAGGGTATCAAATGAAAGCCCTTAGTACGTGGATTAACGATCAAATTTTTATTTTTGCAAAATAAATTATTTTGATGCGATATTTGCCAAAATTGTGCAAAAAAAATTTTGTCCCACACCCTGTAGCCCAGATGGTTTAAACTAAAATTCTAAAAAAATTCTAAGTAATGTATATTGGTGTGAACCGAAATAGTACAACAGGAATTTTTGATCAGATTATGTTTTCGGAAAATAACTAATTTTTTGTGGTTTTTGGTTCACAAAGTACAAAAGTTATACCAATGTAAAACACTCACATGCAAAGCGTGCGTAGCGTAATGGGTTAGAGCACTGCTAAAATGAGCTGGAAAACGAAGGGTTTCGAGTTCGAGTACGGAGTGAATTTTATTTTTTCTTTTTTTTTTTGCATTTTTATTATGTTGAAATTATTTTGTCAAAATTCTAGTTATATTTTGTCAAATGTTGTATTTAATTTTTAAGAGCGTAAATTTAATAACCAGTCTTATTATATGATTAACAGACGATAACATATTTTAAAAATATCGTTCATTTTGCCGTGATTACTACAAAGTAAAATTTGTCCTACACACTCAGCATACCGCCTTCACTTATTATATACCTGCGAAACCCTGAAATGTGTGAATATTCACACTTCACATCAATTTTTGTATATTCGCTTCCGTTTCGGATATATAGACTTAAACCAATATAAATATTCATGATTCTAGATACAATTTTTCTTAGGTGTATTAAAGTTAAAAATTTTAATAATTTTAAGTAATTTCAGCGACAGACGAGCAAATGTAAGTACCTTTGTTGGTACCATTAAAAACTAAATCTATCTCGTCTTCAAACAAAAGTTATTATACATTATTAGGCGATTTACTAACTGTAGTTTCACTCACATCCTCTGGTTTGAGTTTTGGCCGCTGTAACTAGCAAAACTATTTCGCGTTATCGTAGCCAGCTAATCAGACATAATGTTAATACATTAAAACTTTATGTATCGTAACTCAGTGAAATCAGCTGCGATTTAATATTTGCGACCATTTTTAGAACTAAAAACAGATGCTAAAGATGATTAATGCAAAATAAGATCTTAATTTATTTAATTGAACTTGTACGTCAACTCAGTAATTGAATTACATTATATTCGAACAGAATACGCTTACAGTGATAACATCAGACACTCAAATGTGGCTTTATAATTCAGTGGGATAATCACATTTACATTTCAATAATATGTACTTCATGATCAAAATCACCATTACTACCATATCACTAAGACATTATAGCTGAATTTTATTCTTACAGTGCTCATTATCTTGTGAACAGTGTGTCTGTATAGGAACTGGTCAAAACACGTACCAAAAATATATGAAGTTTGATACAGTATATGCCAACGATGGGCAAATGCGGATCTTCGTTGAGTTAAATGCAGCTCCCATTGAAAACTTAAATCCGCTTTAGTAGGTATTAGAGCGATTGAGCCTGGAAACCAAATTGCGACCGTGGGAATTTTTTTATCAGTGCGGCATCCTTTGATGTGGCCGACACCTGGCCAGGTCTTAATTACAGGTGTGCAAAAATTTGGGCTTTAATCGTTTAAAACGTTTTGAGATAATGACAATTTTTTGAATGGCATAATTTACATTATTTGTGAAAATTAAAAAATCATAACTCAAAAATGGTTAGAGATAGCGACCAGCGGTTGAAAGTTTTGGATTCCTTGTAGTTTATTTAGTCTAGAAAAAAATTGGGGCTTTAATCGTATAATGCGTTTTGAGATTGTGACAATTTTTTTTATGGCATAATTTACATAATTTTTGAAAATTGTGAGTTTAAAAAAATCACAGCTCAAAAACGGTTAGAGAAAACAACCTGACGCTAGAATTTTTGGATTCCTCGTAGTTTATTAAGTCTAGAAATAATTTGAAGCCTTACTCGTTTAGCGTATTTTAAAATTATGACAAATTTTAATATGACGTGATTTATAGAAATATTCATCTTCGCATGGATATATCTCAAAAACGAAATGCAATAAAGACCTGCGGTTGAAATTTTTGAAATCTTGAGGTCCTAATTTACTTGTAACCAGATTTTGAAACAATTTTTATTTTTTGAAGTTTTCACATTTTTTTAAATTTTTTTTGAAAATTTTGAAAATTGCTAACTGAAAAATGGTTAGGGATATAAATATGCGGCTTGAAATTTTAAAATTCTACTACACTGTTTCGTCTAAGAAAAAAATTGGGTTTAAATAAACATATTATTAAGTTTTGTAGGGGCAGTAATCCAAAATCCTTGAAAATGGCCAAATATCGTAAGGGTTAGACCTTAAAAAAATCGTGATTTTGAAGTAAAAAATTTTTGTCTCCAATTTTATTGAAAATTGGTACAAATATGCATTTTTGGTCAGAGATCAAGAAAATTTGATCCATTTTGAAGTTTGGGCAAAAGTTTTGGAATTATAGGCAAAAAACTGACCTAAATCAGCTCTAATTCAAAAACTAGGAAAGCATGAATTTTTTAAATATTTTTTTCATAATCCTCACCCCAAAATTAGCCTAAAACTATATTTTGGCTAAAATCGGAATCAAAAAAATTTTGACCAAAATTTTCAAAATCTTTGAAGAATTTTTTTTTAATTTTTGTTCGAAAATTGGTATACTTATATATTTTTAGCCTTAGATCACAAATATATGGTCAGTTTTGAGTTACGGTCTAAAATTTTGACATCTTCGGCAAAAAAAATTAAAAAAAGACATTCTACAAAAAGGCTTAGACCGATGAAATGTTAGCCTGTGTTTAGTCTCATTAATAATTATTTGAAGCAATTCTGTTCCTTATCTATTAATTTTTAATGACTATATTCGTTAATGAGTTTTATCAGGGTCAGCCATCTTGATTAGTAGTGACGCGAGATTTTTGCAAGTGGCGTTTGCATTTCGTCTGTCGTTTTTAGTTATTTTTAAGTGGTAAAAGTGCAGAGTGAACTTGAAAAAGTGTGTGATATTGTAGACTTTGGTGTTTGGACTCTATGGATACCAAAATTGGATAGATTGAAAAGGTATTTGTAGAAATTTGTTTAATTTTATAATGCGTCATTGTTATGTAGAATGTGCTTATATATACAATATGGAAACACACACATACATACATATGTACATATGTATGTAGATGTATATTGTAGGTATATTTTTCATATGTATGTAGACCGTATAGGAGAGGTGGGATCCAACCGTTTCCCATAGTGGGACATTATTTAAAGAAATTCAGAAAATTATGTGAACGGGTAATAAAAATAATATAATAATATTGATATAAAAAATATATCTGAAATAATTGCAAAGTGATTTATATTTTGTAAATTTTGAATGCTTATATATCAAAACCTTTAAGAGGTAAAGAGGCACAGTGTGATTTTTGCGTTTCTTCATTGTTTTTTGGGCCTATGAGGAAATTGTGGCCTGTTATATTTAGGTCAATTACAACAAAATTCTTCAAAACCTTTTATAATAATTTAGTAGTGGGTATTTTATTTTATTTGAAATATAAAATATTTTTTAATTAAAGATGTTTTATTTATTACAGTGCTTTACTAAATTTTTGAATGATCATATTTCAAAAACTGTAAGAGGCAAAGAGGCCACAGTGTGATTTTTGCGTTTGCTGATTGTTTTTTGGGCACATTAAAAAATTATGGCTACTTATATTTAGGCTTATTACAATTGTGTTTTAATTATTGCTAAAATTTTATTTTGGTATGACCATATCTGAAAAACTATAAGAGATAGAGACCCATGGTTTACATTTTTGGAATCATGAGGTTCTAAATGGCATTAGAGGACATTTTGAAACAAATCCTGAATGACATATTTTTGTAATTGTAGACCTTAAAAAAATCGTGATTTTGAAGTAAAAAATTTTTGTGTCCAATTTTATTGAAAATTGGTACAAATACGCATTTTTGGTCAGCGTATTTTAAAATTATGACAAATTATAATATGGCGTGATTTATAGAAATATTCATCTTCGCATGGATATATCTCAAAAACGAAATGCAATAAAGACCTGCGGTTGAAATTTTTGAAATCCTGAGGTCCTAATTTACTTGTAATCAGATTTTGAAACAAAAAAATTGTTTGAAGTTTTTTCATTTTTTTCAATTTTTTTTGAAAATTTTGAAAATTGCTAACTAAAAAATGGTTAGGGATATAAATATGCGGCTTGAAATTTTAAAACTCTACTGCACTGTTTAGTGTAAGAACAAAATTGGGCTTAAATAAACATATTATTAAGTTTTGTAGGGGCAGTAATCCAAAATCCTTGAAAATGGCCAAAAATCGAATAAATCGTAAGGGGTAGACCTTAAAAAAATCGTGATTTTGAAGTAAAAAATGTTTGTCTCCAATTTTATTAAAAATTGGTACAAATACGCATTTTTGGCCAGAGATCAAGAAAATTTGGTCCATTTTGAAGTTTGGGCAAAAGTTTTGGAATTATAGGCAAAAAACTTACCTAAATCAGCTCTAACTCAAAAACTAGGAAAGCATGAATTTTTTTAATATTTTTTTCATAATCCTCACCCCAAAATTAGCCTAAAACTATATTTTGGCTAAAATCGGAATCAAAAAAATTTTGACCAAAATTTTCAAAATTTTGGAAGAATTTTTTTTTTTATTTTTGTTTGAAAATTGGTTTACTTATATATTTTTAGCCTTAGATCACAAATATATGGTCAGTTTTGAGTTACTGTCTAAAATTTTGACATCTTCGGCAAAAAAAGTAAAAAAAAGACAGTCCACAAAAAGGCTCAGAATCGATGAAATGTTAGCCTGCCCCTTTTTTAATCTTTATAAACTAATACTTGCGTCTTATCTATCATCTATATCAGGGATTTCCAACCTGTGCTCCGCAGAGCCCTTACTGCTCCGCGTGCACTTCTCAGGGGATCCGCAGCCGTTGAAATAAAATAAATAAAAATTGAATAAAATCAAAAGTATTAGATATAAAAAACAGGATCAAAATAATAAAACTGGAAATGACATTCTGAAAGAAAATTGTCCAAGTTGTATGTATGTCCAAGTGATTTCTGACTCTAGCCCAGAGGCGAATTAAGCGGTGGGCGGACTGGGCGGCCGCCCGGGGCCCACGAAGGGGGCCTACCGAAGTCTATATACAAATATTTCCATTCTATTTAAAATAACAGAGGGCCCATTTTAATTTTACCGCCCAGGGCCCCCAACCAACTTAATTCGCCACTGGCTATGCCGATGGCATTGCATCATTTGCCAGTACTGTGTAGCCTTGTAACCTTATAAAATTTATGTCCTCGTATTTATATGTGTGAGTGTGTATTGACTATCCAAAAGGGGGCTACAACCCCTTTGCCCCCCTTGGCTACGCCACTGAATTTAACTAAATTACACGTGCTATGTTTCGAAACCTTGTTTCGGAAAATTTTGCCTCTCAGTCTGTTTTGTTAAACAAGACTTTTGATTTTATTTGATTGCTGCAGAAAAGCAACATCAACATTTTGATCCTTTTACTTTGCAACATTGTGTTACATTGTATAATATTATGGCATCATTATTTTTCATTAGTATTAACTTGAGAATTGAGTTAACCTAAAAAGTTTTTTTTTTTTGATAATAAGAAACAAAAACTCTGTGAATAAAACACAAAATATAAACATTTTATTTCGCTTTACACCTTCGTAATTTTGTAGTTCATGTAATAACTCTTCATCAACAGAACTGAGAGGAAGCATAAAGTTTTTAAATTGTCTCTCACTCGGATCACTTTTCTTAAATCGAAAATGATATATAAAAAGAAAAACTACGAGTAGAACAAGTTTTTAAAAGATAAATTAAAACTAGCAGATAAATATGTCTAAAACTAAAATTGAAGAGAAAAGACTTCATTTGATAAACGCAATGCACTACCACAATGTAAGGTTTACCGACAAAGGCGTGCAGGTGAAAAGCGTTCTGACCGTAGTCTGTAATGTCTAAAGCCCGGACAAAAAAAGTTTTTCTAGGAAATTAGTTCGTTTTTAATTTTTCATTTTTAGGAGCCTGCAAAAATATTTGTATTTTTTATTGATATTTATATATTTTTCTTTTAACCTAATCTAACAAATTTAAACTTTTTTTTTTGCTGACTTAGATCTGATACTTGTTTTTGACTAATTTTGGGGTGCTGATTTCAAAAATGTTAACAATTTCTGCCTATCACGTCAAGTTTTTATTCTATCGTATATTCACCTTTTCATGTTCTGATATACGTCTACTTATATTTCAACTTCGTTCTTGTTGTCCTATATATTTCGTAGGAACGCCTTACATG
Organism: Liopterus haemorrhoidalis; assembly: GCA_963971575.1. Classification (NCBI taxonomy): domain Eukaryota; kingdom Metazoa; phylum Arthropoda; class Insecta; order Coleoptera; family Dytiscidae; genus Liopterus; species Liopterus haemorrhoidalis. The sequence continues at coordinate 64,987,797 of OZ020614.1, forward strand.
CAGGTACTTGTTATAGACCTTTTTACAACTTTTTACTTGGCAAACAAGGTGGATTCACAAAATATCCCTGTTTTTTGTGTTTGTGGGACAGCAGAGCGAGATATAAGCATTGGATAAAAATTGGCCGGTTATATTTAAATGTTGGAGACCCAAACATAATACACGAACCTTTCATGGAGCGAACAAAAATCATTTTGCCCCCTCTTCATATTAAACTGGGTCTAATGAAGCAGTTTGTAAAAGCGTTGAACAAAGATGGTGACTGTTACAAATATATATCTGAAACATTTCAAAGTCTCAGTAATGAGAAGCTAAAAGCTGGCATTTTTGACGGACCACAAATTAGAAAATTAGTGAATGATCCACATTTCACTGTACATATGGATGATATGGAGAAGAATGCATGGCAGTCTTTCGTGGCGCTCATCAAAAATTTTCTTGGGAATAAAAAAGCCGGAAACTATGTGGAGGTCGTTGAAAATTTGATTGAAAATTATCATCATCTGGGGTGCAACATGAGCGTGAAACTTCATTTTTTACACAGTCATCTTGACAAATTTCCTGTCAATCTTGGAGATGTTAGTGATGAACAGGGTGAACGTTTCCATCAGGATTTAAAAGAGATGGAGAAACATTATCAAGGAAGGTGGGATACTCACATGATGGCTGACTACTGTTGGAGTATTAAAAGAGATTTATCGGGAATGGTGCACTCCAAAAGATCTTACAAACGACCATTTAATCCTTAAATTATTTTGTATTTTTATTTTAACACTCCAATGCATTAAAATGTAATTAAAACTGTTCTCATTTTCTTTCTTTCACTATAAACAAAATTTTAAGAATATTTTCTAATTATTTAGTCCTTATTGTTCGCGAAATTTGTACCAATTACAGTATCGACGTCTAAAATTAAACGATAGAAGCATTATTTGGCCGAAAATATGTATTTGTTGTCGAGCAAAAATCTGATGTGATACGCAAAAACTGATGTGATATTTGAGTTAAGCAGCACCAAATTAGTAAGAAACAAGTCTTAGATGTAAGTCAGCAAAAATTGTGTTGACCAGTGTAATCTAACCGAGAATGATGAATATGGTTGGAAGCTTCCAGAAAGTACGTAATTTTATATACAAAATAAAAGTAATACAAAAATACACAAATACGTCCTAGAATACTAGTAAATGAATTACTAGTATTCTAGATATAGTATAATATTCTAGTATACTAAACCAAAATGAATTAAATTAACTATAAATTCACTATATTGAGCAAACTGTGGAAATATGACAAAACAAATTATTTTAAACTTAAATTGCAAAATACAGAAAACAAAATTAGTTTGAATTTATGGTTAAGCACATGTTAATGAACAATGAGCGTGCACAGCAGTCGTAAGACACACCAGCGCAGGAGAGTGTACAAAAATTATCATTACTAAAACAATGAAATTTTTAACATAATTCAAAAGCGCGTGGCTTATAAAATTCATTTAGATAATTTCACTGAATTCTCTCACCCTTTGTACTAGATCAGTAGAGAGTAAATTAAATGGTTACCTGGGAGTAGTATGAACAATTGCTCCAAGCCTCCCTAAGACCAAATTCTTGTCTGGAAGGGTGATATCTCGGGATATAGTCGGCTACACAACTGACCAGATTATGGTTGAATTCACACAAAATTTCATCTAGAGGGTCTTTCATTAAGAGTGATAGGAATTTAATTTTAAACAAAACATCAATGGTTTGACATATTAATTTAGTGTTTGCTTTATTTTAAAGCTTGGACAATGCAGTTGTTCGGAACAAGATATCGTTCAAATGTCCACCACGGCTTCGTTTACACTGACGCACTGACGCACATTTGGGGCTGTATGCCGGCGATGGCTTGAAAAATGTTGTCTTTGAAATGATCCAAAGTATGTGGATTGTCGACATAGATTTATGCTGTGATGTAGCCTCAAAGAAAATAATCTAGGGGTGTCAAATCTCATGACCCTGGCGGCCAATTCACAAATTCTCGTCGTGAGATGATCCAGTCGCCAAACCTATCCTTCAGCAAATCGAGCGTAGCATTAGTTGTATGGCACGTAGCGCCGTCTAGTTGGGACAATATCTCTTTAATATCGATGTTCTCAAGTTCTAGTCACAGAAATTCGATTAACATGGCTCTATAGCGGTCGCCATTGACGGTTACGGCTCTTCCTTCCTCATTTCGGAAGAAATAAGGTCCGACGACGCCGCCATGCCATAAACCGCACCACACAGTGAGTTTTTCGGTGTGCAGCGTCATTTCATGTAACACTTATGGGTTGTTCTCGCACCAATAACGGCAATTTTGTTTGTTAACAAAGCCATTCATCAAAAAATACGACTCGTCTGAGAAGATGATTTTCTGGCCGAAATCAGGATCATCTTCCAAGTGCTCAAGGGCCCAATCAGCAAACTCTCGATGCAATCTATGATCGTTTGACTTCAGCTCTTGAGTCAATACGACTTTGTAAGGATGTAGGCCCAAGTCCTTACGCAAAATTCCCCAAGTTGACGTCTGAGAAAGTCTCAATTGTTGCGATCTAGCGGCAATACTAGCCGCTGTAGCTGCGATATTCTCCTTACTTCGCGCTTTTGGTTGTCTTGTTGGTGGCTTATTGTCCTATAAACTGAACTTACAGGACACTAATTTCTAAACGGTCGGGAAACTGCACGATAAAACTACAAACTATACTAAATATTTTGTTGAATTTCCTTGATTTACAGCCTGCCACTACTGTGAGCTAACTTATGATCTCAAGAAATCCAGCAGTTCAAATGACAACAGTAAGGTATTCTGATTCAAATTGCGCTCAAATCTGTTCGGTATCGTCGTGTCCAATTTTCTGACTATGCAGGCAAGGATTTGACTTTAGTTGTTTACGGGTTGCCCTTGACAGGTGATCGTCGACACAAACTTTGTGGCGTTATTTAAAGCCACGTTGTGAAGGGGGTCTAAGTCCAATATTAAACAAGATAATCATGTTCACATGACTTCTAAAAATCAGACGGGTTTCCTGAAATCGCTTTTTGGGGGAAGCTAAAGTTCATAGTTAGCATCGGTGAGCTTGGTATTCTTCATTATATCTAATGGTTCTGCTCTTAGGGTCATCTTTAAATGCTGAAACTTGGGCAATTGGTTCGTTGTTATGCACGGAGTTCAGAAACATGTAATAGGAGCTCCAGTCGGGGATTTGACCGGAAAAGAGAGATATATCTAACCTCGCCAACCGCGTGTGGGTTGCCCAACAGAGCTACTCATTATTACTTTAAAAGTTCTTTGCATAAAAAAAGTTTACAGAAAAAAAGTATAACCTATTTTTCGCAAAATAAAAACTTTATCTATTTATGAATAAAACTAGTCCTTTCACAATTTTAACATAAATTTCATTAAATATTACTAACATTTCCACAACATTAAAAAAAAATTATGAGACAAAAATTAAATAATTAATTTAATAATAACCTTGACTAATTCCATTGTTCTTTCATTTCATAAATCAAATTATTAACGCACAAAAGTTTTTCTTGCATTAAATTTTTCATAAAATTTACCCGGTGATTATTTACTTCTATAATTGTACATTTGTTTCCTTCATTTTTAGGGTTTTGTAGGTATGACCAAAAAACCCTTATACCGTCATTTTGTCGTCTGTCTGTCTGTCTGTCTGTCTGTCTGTCTGTCTGTCTGTCTGTCTGTTCGGTAAAAATTGTAGCCAAACGGCTAAACCTAGAGAGTTGAAATTTGGCATGCTTGTACAACTTTTTGACCCGCACATAGGAAAAATACTAAAACATCTAAAAAACATATCCCTTTAAAAATATAAACAAATATGTGCTCATCGAAAAAAAAAAAATATTTTTTTAAAATTCTGAGTAGGGTATCAAATGAAAGCCCTTAGTACGTGGATTAACGATCAAAATTTTATTTTTGCAAAATAAATTATTTTGAGGCGATTTTTGCCAAAATTGTGCATAAAAATTTTTGTCCCACACCCTGTAGCCCAAATGGTTTAAACTAAAAATGTGAAAAAATTCTAAGTAATGTATATTGGTGTGAACCGGAATAGTACAACAGGAATTTTTGATCAGATTATGTTTTCGGAAAATAACGCATTTTTTGTGTTTTTTGGTTGACGATGCATACATGTTATACTCTTATAACACACTAAGTTGATAAGCGTTTGGTGGTCTAGTGGCTCAGTTGCGCGACAACTACACAGGACGTTATTCACTACACAGGTTCGTTCCTGGCTTGTGGAGTTAGTTTTATTTTTTGTTTTTTTTTTCATATTTATTTTGTTTAAATTAATTTGTTAAAATTCTAGTTATATTTTAGCACATTTTGAAATTAATTTTCAAGAGCGTAAATTTAATAACCAATTGGAATTATATTTTCATTCTATGTGTCATTTATATGAAGCCAGAGGGGCGGAGCGTATGATTTAAGACAACCAATGAAAGCTATAGGCCCAATTTTCAAAATCTTAATGAACCTTGTTATATAAAAAATATACTGCACTTATTTAGAAACCTAAATAATGATATTAGGTATTCGAATTAAAATTAACAAAAAAATATTTTAACATAAAATTTGTTTTTAAAGCTCTGAGATTAACAGACGATAAATTATTTTAAAAAGATCGTTCATTTTGCCGTGGTTACTACAAAGCAAAATTTGTCCTACACACTCAGCATGCCGCCTTCACTTATTATATACCTGCGAAACCCTGCAATGTGTGAAAATTCACACTTCACATCAATTTTTATACTACTGTAATTGATATTTGTTACAATAATATAAATAAATGTTATATTAATAAAATAAGAGACACGACATTTGGTCTTTACTGATTTTTCTTGATCGTTGATTATTTATTTTTTTGGTAACTATCACTGCATAAATATCTATCTATAGGGGAGACCGGGGCTGGTTCTAACAATTTTGAAACTAACTTCCATAGCTACCCAACCTCTTGCGTTAGAGACATGATTTTAGACCATGTAATTCATAATTTATAGGACTTTACATAAAGCATATCAAAATGGTTGTTTACGTATTACTTTCTGAATAATAACGGATTTTTCCAAAGAAACTCACATGTTAAAACTTACCCCAGCCTTGGGGCTAGTTCTAACAGCCCTGGGGTAAGTTTTAATAGGAAGGGTAATTATAAAATTTGAACTTTTTTCCAAATAATTAAACACCAGTTAATCTATAAAAATCAACATTTATTTTTTTTTATAATATATATAATATAATTAACAAAAAGTTATATAAACATCTTCTTTGAAAAAAACAACGGTAATTAACACACACAAAATAGGAACTCTAGCCTTAATATCCTAACACAGAAATTCTACTCTTTGTAATCGTCGTCCGAATTGCAGTTCGTACATATATATCTCAATAAATCACCTTTAATGCACTTTGCATGAGACCAAGTCTTACATGTGATACAGTCGAAACTGACGAGTCTCGACACGTTTAGCATTGTTTACAAACGCGGCAATCGTGTTTACTTCTTTTCTTTGACCAATAGTTTGGCATGAATCAGCCTGTTAATACCTGCCCCTGTTAGAATCAGCCCCGGTCTCCCCTATATATATATAAAATCCCTAGGATGTCTGTCAGATGTCCTCCCAGAGTTTAAATAAATATTGTAAATTACACATACATATTGTACGTTATTTTATTTTATTTTTTGTTATTTTTGTAATGGTTAATGCCCTGAACGCCGCAAGGCCTAGGGAAAATAAAATAAATATATATATATAGCAATGAAACAAAAAATTCGGTTAAGGAGAAAACTGATTATTTTTTACTAGATAATATAGACTAATAAAATCTCTAGCAGCCCACCAAGAAAACCAGATTGGTAGGTCGTGGAATGCACAAACGCAACTCAAAATGCCAATCAGTAATTCTTGTCCTTAATTTTAAGTTAGGCTCTTCATTCTGGAAAAAAATTGTTTATGTAAGTTCGTTTCTCCTTAGACACAGAAAATTTTTCCTTTTTCTAAATTATTCGTTTTTTATATATTTTAAAAAAATATTTTTTTGAATCTTCATGTGGATCTTGCCTGATATAGATTTACGTCTGTCTGTACAAGGTGTTTATGGAAGGTTGAATACTGAACGGGAAAATCGTGGCTGTCTTACAGCGTCCGTGGTGAAGCTGCTTCCAGCCAATCTAGTCGCAGGGCCATCTCGCCGACGGGCTATCTCGCCGCGCGTTCAAGCGATCTTACTAGTTCGTTCCTATTATTAGTAATTGTTTCTAACGGATTACAAATCAGTTTCAGTCGGTTGACTTATAGGTTAGATTGGATTATTATAATTAACTTAGGTTTGTATTTGTTTTTGTAGCTTTATAGAGTTAGTAATAAAATATGTAATAAATATGGTTGGTAGCCCTGAGTTAAACGTTTCAAATGTTGTGATCTGAGTAATGTTTGAAATGTTATATTTTGAAAGAATCCACGATATTAATATAATAACTAATGTAACACAACATCAAACACAGTGCTTACGATTTTTTTCTTTATAATTATTTAGAAATCAATTTATTCAGTTTTTAGGACATATCGGTTTAAAAGAAATCTAAATTTAGTAATCAGCTGATTTTGACAATGAATTATTAAAATACAAATTAAAGTCGTAGTCCAAGATTACCATGGTGAAATTACACATAACAGGCCACAGATAGGCAACCAAATGTACTTAGATGCACATAGAAACAACCAATCACTCACAATTAGACGTCAATTGAGTTGTAGGCAACCGAACTTACTCAGATGCAATTATGGAAACTAAAAACTCAGGTAATTAACATAAACTGATTATTTTTAACATACATTTAACTCAGGGTAAAGCGCAAAGCCCAGAAGATATTCCGGGCTGGTTTTAAATACCCAACAGAAACTGGTGAACAACAACGTCGAATATCGACCGGAAATAACGGGATAACCTGAGTTAATCATCAGTCTGGAGCGGATGAACCTTCTCAGGGTGAACACCCAAGGGAATTAAATTCCCTTTAATTTTACTCCGATATTGGGCAGCAGCAATATTAGTACCATTTTGAGGCTATAAGCAAGGAGGTTGCCATATGCACAAAACTGGATAATCTAAACGAGGCTGGATTAGCAACAACGATTTGACATTTTGGTGGGAAAGGCAATGGAAATCTATCTCACTATTTTTTCCACTAACGTCACATGATGATGACACAATTTAATTTAGACTCGGAGTATCGCAACCCGACTGACAATAGGTACGGTACCTCGGGGTTATTTTGGATGATCACTTAACTTTCAACGAGCATATTGATAGTGTAGTGTCTAAGGCTACTAGAATGTTAGGTTTTGTAGTGAGGAGTACGAAAGATTTCACAAATATCGAATGCATCAAAACACTGTACTTCTCTTTAGTTCGACTTCACTTAGAGTACGCATCCATTGTTTGGAACCCGGCTCTCAATAAGGATATTTATAAGATGGAACGTGTTCAGCGTAAATTTCTAAAATATCTTTATTTAAAAAAATTCGGAAAATACCCTGACCAAGCATAACGGTTATGCTTCCAGAGTAAGTGGTGGCAAATATGTGACTAGCCATTTGGATGTGGAACCCTGATGGCCTAGCGGTGGAAGGTGAACCTCGTCTGGTCCAATGTTGCATCCATTGAGATTAATGTTTGAGAGTGCGAATATAACTAAGATATTCAGTCGGAATTTTGATGTTGTACACAAGATTGTTACAGAAAATGTGAACAAAAGAAAAGTAAGTTTCGTGAAAAATGCGTAGACAGAGCTAAAGCAGGGACAAAAGGGCCACATGCCCAGAATGCAACGTTACACCGACTGCATCATATAGCGACGTCTAAAGATGCTTCAAAAGTAAAAAAAAAGTTCTTGGGCTAAAAAAAAAAAAAAAGACGGAACAATGTCTTATACTAGACTGGACTATATCGCCGGCTGAGTTCCATTCTATTCTGTGTCCACTTTTTCTACATTTGAGTTATTGACATTTTAAAATAAACAGATCTCAAAACCATATTTTATTTTTGTGTTTTTAGTTTATTTAATTTTTTTTAAGTAATTGGGAATTTATTTATGTAATAAAAAATATATATTACTAATAGTTATTAACAAAACTTTAATTTTTTATTAGGACATAGAATAAAAGGTAAATATACTATAATAACAAAATGCAGATATTTTATTCTATGTCCGAAACTACACCTCTATTATAAATAATAATAATAATAATATAATAATAATGTCTCTTTATTTAACATATTACAGAGGTATAAATTGGTACATTTATAAAGTAGATGCAATAAGATATTAAACCCCAAATATAAACAGAAATATTAATTTAATAAATAATAGCTGTAAAGCTAAAACAATTTAGTAGATATACCACTTATTACTATGCTGGGGAAACACCACATATACCACAAAGGTATGTGCGTGGTATCAATGTATATGGATTTTAAGTAGTGAGCGATCCTATGTATATATTATATATTATAAGATTAATAAATAAAACACTCGGTAAGTTTCACAAATATCAATTTAATATACTCTATACGTATTTCGGCAGTGACGCCATCAACAGGAGTTTCAATTACAAACTAAACTTATTTTTTAACAAATACATTTAGTGGGAACAAATATTATGGTAGGGAATACAAGTGTAAACCATATTGGCAGATAAGGGAAAAAAGAGAAAAAAGTTATTTACCGATTTATTAGGGGTGAGTTGTAAACGTCAATCTGGTCATTCATTAAGGGAATTCCAGAGTTAATATTTTTGTGAATTTCTCGGTATTCTAAAAGGTTCAGTTTAAGGCTTTTATTGTGTATGTGTAGGATTTTGAAGTCATTGACGGAAAGGTTATGATTATTGGAAATCATATGTTCTGCTATGTTGGACTGTTCTACTTTATTATTTTGGATGGCTTTCAAATGTTCACCAAATCTTGTAGCAAATTTTCGACCAGTTTGGCCTATATATATTGTTGAGCAATCTTGGCACGATGCTTGATAAACTCCACTTTTGTTGTGTAAATCAGTTTTATCTAATTTGTTATTAACGAGTAAATTTTTAATTGTATGTTTATTATAAAAGGCTGGGGTTATATTTGATTTCTTTAATTTTGATCCTATTTTGAAACTAACCTGGCCGTAAAATAGTATTTTTTTATAAATTTTTGTATCAGGTATACTTGGGGGATAAAAATATGTTAATAAAAGTTTTTTGTGCTTTTTTCTAATAATTTTGTCAATTTCAGCCTTGTTATAACCGTTATTAATTGCAATTTTGTAAATAGTTTGTAATTCCAGATTGTAGTCTTCATCAGAGAGTGGAACTTTTAATAATCGGTCTACATAACAATTGAAAGCAGCCATTTTAGTATTATAAGGATGTGAAGATGAAGCAGGAATGATGGTGTCAGTATATGTCGGTTTTCTATAGATTTTGAAGTTGAGTTTAGAACAAGAATGTGAGATGGAAAGGTCTAAGAAATTTAAAGAGCGATTATTTTCTATCTCCATAGTAAATTTTATTGAAGGATTGATATCGTTAATGTGGTTGAAAAATAATTTTAATTGCCTATTACTACCTTCCCAAAGACAAATAATATCATCAACATAACGATACCAGAATTTAATACAGTGACGGAATTTGTTGGAACTACTAAATATTATATATTAGTTATTTTAACTTTTATATACATGCTAAAGTAAAAATAAAAGATGTGCAATGTATTTACAAAATATTAAGTTGTTAAAGATTGTATTTAGTTCGATTTTTGTAAGCTGGTTAATCTATTTTTTGTCAATTTTGATTACATTATTTTGTTGAATATTAATCTGATGTCGTGAAGCGAAATTATGCAATTTATTGTAATTTTTTTTCAAATGTTGGATCATCTGCATCAGATGCACTACAATCACTATTTGTTTTTAAAATGTCGTCAATTTTTTGAAAACTGGCACTACATATTATTTAAATAATATTAAATTTAGAAAACTTGTACATACATTGACAGCTAATTTTTAAATGCGCGAGTATATATGTCCACAAAACGCAAGGCTGTGTTTGGTTGATGGACATAGAATATAAACTCTCAAAATTTATACGATATAAGAGAGATAGAATAAAAAGGAATATAGTTTTACAAAGTACTGGAGTAGAAAATGAACATGGTACGATGTAGTTTATGTACATTTTGTCTCATAGAATAATGTGGCACTCATAACTCAATTTATTGCAAAAGTGGACATAGAATAGAATGGAACTCAGCCAGCGATATGTTGACCATAACAATAACAGCCACAAAAATATTAAATATGCCGCTCTGTATCTCCTACTGATAGTCACGAAAAAAAATTTTCTTTTGTAAATTAAGTTTCACCGTCAACGCAACCCAACCTTGTATTATTCATCTTTAGTCTAAACATAATCAGAAATTTGTTTTAGATTTTATATTTTAAAATGTGAATACGCCACTAGAGAGAGATGTTAGTAGGGAGTTGTATTTTTCGGTTCATCTCTTCACATTTCCGTAGGCGATAGATGCAGTTTTGCACTACAGAATGTAGAATGGAGCATTTCGAGATATAAAGTACAATAGCTTGTATTTCTGAGTACTGAAATTTATTTGAATTATCACTTTTAACTGGAAAGAAATAATGTGAAGTGTTAATTTTCATACAACACAGAGTCTCGTAGATATTTACCAAGTGAAGAAGACCAAAAGAAAAACCCAAATGTTGGATATCGGGAACAATTTTTATGTAACCTTTCAAAATCAACAATTTTCTTAAATTCATACGTTGATCTTGGTTTTAAGAGCTTCCTTATTATTTCATATTATTTAAAAAATATCAGGAAATGAAAATAATATTGACTACGTACTCTAGACCAGTGTTTCTCAACCAAAAACGTACCGCGGACCAGTAAAATACATCATTTTCTAACGCGGACCACTAATAATGATTGTTGGTTCATTTTTTGCAAGAAAACAAATATATTTAATGTGCTACGAAATACATTTATTTTATTTGTAGAAAATCACAGAAAGGCTACAAAAAATAAACAAAATATAAATTATTTACATAAAAAATGTGCATAATAAATAACAAAATATCTGCAAAAAACAAATACAAAAACTTTCGCGGACCACTAATATTTTTCTACGGACCACCGGTGGTCCGCGGATCATCTGTTAAGAAACACTGCTGTAGACCATCGGTCGGCACGCGTGCCACAACCTATGGCACGCCTGTCACTTGGTGGCACGCGAAGCATTTTTGGGTGGCACGCCAAAGTAACTTTTAATGTTCTATAAAATAAAATTCTGTGATTAATTTGTAAAATCAAAAATAAATCACGCTTTTGTAATTTTGACCCAGTGCTGTAATCGTAAAATCAGAAGATACATGAACTGTTAGAAGAGTATACGCCAAGGACGGGCGTATGTGATGAGCTGAAAAAAAAAACATATCGGACCCATACGTTAGGTCGACCTTTTTTTTTTTTTAGAGGACGCGCTCATTGTCAAATAGAATTATATGCAAAAAGTGGCACGTGAGCACATTTGGATTGCCGACCGCTGCTCTAGACCATTGTTTCTCAATCAAAACCGCACCGCGGACCAATCAAATATATAATTTTCTAACGTGGACCACAAATAATAATTGTTGGTTCATTTTTTGCAGGAAAACAAATATTTCTAATGTGCTACTAAATACATTTATTTTATTTGTAATCACAGAAAGTTTACAGAAAATAAACAAAATATAAATTATTTACATAAAAAATGTGCATAAAAAATAACAAAAAACACGCAAAAAGCACATACAAAAACTTTCGCGGACCACTAAAATTTTTCTGCGGACCACCGGTGGTCCGAGGACCACCTGTTGAGAAACACTGCTCTAGACAGCTTACGTCTAGATAAGAACACTTATTTTCTATAACTTTTTATAAATTATTTCATTAAATTCTTGATTAATGTACGAATTTTTCTAATTAACTTTGTAATTAAATTATTTAGTTTCACAAAAAGGCGCCTTACGCCATTTTATTATAATAAAAAAAAAACATTTGATAGTTTTTAATATATTTTCAATTTGATACTCTCTAATGAGTATGACTCTGAATTTATTATTTGATACAAATTTATTAAATTTTCATTTTCACTTATATTTTTTTCTCTTTATATTTTATAATTGTAATATTTTATTTATAGATTGGGGACTTACCAGTCGAAACGTCTCTTGATATTTCATAATAAAAAACATTTTGACGAGTCTACAAGAACTTTTATTTTCTCCGACATATTTTCGTCAAGAACAACAATCTAACTATATATATTCTCTTGGTATTCGTCAGTTATATTGTCAGTAAAATAAAAATGAAACGTTTCGTGTACAGAAGTTTACACATCATCAGTCTAAAAAATAAATATACTATTTGTTACAATCTATTGAAACAAATGTATTAAAAATTAAGAGTAACAGTCTAACATTAGTAATTATTTGAATAGCAAAACAAGAACAATTATTATTATTATTATGTTATTTATTTTACATCGGCCTTTATTTCTGCAACGAGGCTAATCGCCGATGCCAAAACAAGAACAAGGTAGCATCCAAAATCAGAAATAGATACAAACGTACCAAATGTTCTTAAAATACAAGGTGTCTCAAAAGAAATTTTATATTTAGTGGATCGATTAAAAAAAAAGTAAGCCGTATATAGAAAAAATGTTTATTAATTATTAAAATACACTTTTTGGGGATTTATTTCTTAAAAATAATATCGTCTAAATGTAGACCCTCGTGTTCTCGGCACTCATTTAATCGAACATTAAAATTACTTATGACGTCTCGGCAGGTGGACTCAGGGATGGCTGCCATTTCGTGACGGATATTTTCTTTCAAATGCGCCAGTGAAGTCGGTTTATTGGCGTAAACTTTAGATTTAAGATAACCCCATAGGAAAAAGTCCATAGGGGTTAAATCTGGACTGCGTGGAGGCCAATTTATGTCACCTCTCCGGGAGATCAATTTAAGACGAAATTAAGCCTATGACTGGCATCTTGGGGCTTTAATTCTTGCACCAATTGAATTTTGTAGGGGTGCAGCTTTAGGTCTTTGTGCATAATGCGATGTAATGATGATCTATGCACTTTTAAAGCACTTGCGCGCTTCCGAATTGAAAGGTTCGGGTCGTCACGAACAGACTGATTAACATTCTCCACGTTTTCTACCGTTCTTGATGACCTAGGTCGCCCGGATTTTGATTTATCCAGCGTTGTACCAGTCTCTTCAAACTTTTTAACCCAATGTCGAATGAGAGGAATGCTTGGCGCATCATTTAAGTGGCGAAAACCTCGAATTCTGCAGAATTTTCTACGCGCTACAGTCGCCGAATCACCGTTTTTGTAAAACTCGTGCACGCATAACGCGCGGTCTGCTCCCGAGAAACGCTCCATAGCGACTCAATTCCCAAGAGCCAGGCTACCGATTTACATAACCCCCGCGCCCCTCGGATACGTTGCGTTCACGCAGTAAGCTAAATAAATATAAAATTTCTTTTGAGACACTTTGTACATTAGCTATTGCATATATCATATTAACATAAAAAAAAATCATTCCACTATGAGGGTTTCCATTTATTTTTAGGGGTCCGCGGTAAAAAATTAAAGATTTGACCGGTCCGCGATAGAAAATGAAATATTTGACTGGTCCGCGGTACGTTTTTAGTTGAGAAAAACTGCCCTAGAGTACCCTTGCATAATACTGGGGAGTCGGTAGTAATTTCATCTTACATAAGGTGTCGGGAATGGAAAACAAAAACATTTGTATCGTTAAGAACTAAATTTTTTAGAAACCACTTTTTAGATAGCAACGTTAAACAAGATAACAATAGAAAGATATCTACAGCAGAATATTCCATTTTATTGTTTAAAAAGAGCAAAAAATATGTTTTATAACTATTTTATTATAATAGCATTTTTCTGTATGCTGTAAGCTGAGGTGCTAGGCAATTTCTTATTTCAAATGTAGATTCAGCTAATCAAATGCTATAATATGTGTTATATTTTGAAAGATAAGAATTCAGAAGCTTACATTTTATTACTCTGTATCATCATAAAGAATGATTTTTATGCAGATATTTTTATAGACGAAATAAAAGATTTCTAAGAAATAAAAGAGATTATAACAATGGCAATGTAACAATAGTTCAGCGTCTGGTAATCGCACAAAATCGTCTGAAATTAAAACTTGCACAGAAAGTAATAAAGTTTTAGCTGAATTTTTTTGTTAAAATATAGTTAAGTGTTTCAAAAATTTGTTTTTTACAAAGTAAAATGAAAAACACTCCCAAATATATATAATTTATGACATTTAAATAATATTTAATAATTCTGTTTTTCTATATATACAGTATTGGCCATAAAGATTGCAACTTTTAACATTTTTCAATTTTTCAAATTTGAATAATAATATTGGAAAATAAATACTCTTAGTTCTATACTTTAATCATATTTTGTCTGTTACATCAATCAATAGTCAAATAATCTGACTTACAGATTAATAATAAATTATTTCTTCATTTTTGCTTGGACAAAAATATTGCAACTACTCAAATTTTCTTGTTATATGCAGGTTTTATTCATAAATAATATGTTGTGCACAAACAATATTCCAGTTTATATTTGTCAATCATGGGTCGTAGTAAAACTGTTTCAAGTGAAATTAGAAACTTAATAATTTCTGGTTTTAAAGACGGGCTGCTGCAAAATGTGATTTCACAAAATTTAAAAGCATAAATCTACTGTGTCGCGAATTATAAAACGATTTTGAGAAGAAGATACGTTTAAAGTTCCAAAAATTCCAGGACAGCCACGAAAAACTACAAAACGAACTAATAAAAAAATTATTTATTTAACTGCCAATAACCCCTTTCTGTCATCAGAGAAAATTTTGGGCCGTTTGCCACAAGTGGATCGAGAAAACAGGTCAACAAGAACTATTCGCAGAAGATTAGTTAGTGAGGGTCTTTTTAGTCGCCGTCTCGCTAAAAAACCACTTCTATCCAAAAAGAATGTGAAGGCCCGATTAGAATTTGCTAAAAATCATATTGACTGGACTGTAGATCAATGGAAAAAAGTTATTTTTAGTGATGAATCTAAGTTCAATTTGTTTAAAAGTGATGGTGTAAGTTACGTTAGGAGGCCTGCTAATAAAAGATTTGTTCAAAAATACACCTTGCCAACAGTTAAACATGGCGGAGGCGGTGTGATGGTATGGGGCTGTTTCTCGGGATATGGTATGGGTCCTCTATACCACATTGAAGGAATAATGGATCGATTTAAATATATAGACATCCTTCAAAATGTTATGGAACCTTATTCTGATGAGTTCATGTCTTTAAAACATATTTTTCAGCATGATAATGACACAAAACATTCTTCGAAGTTGGTAAAAAAATGGTTCGAGGATTCAAAAATTAACGTAATGACTTGGCTGTCACAGTCACTCGATTTAAATCCAAACTTTTGGGAGATTGTCAACAGAAAGATTAGAAACAAAACGCATTCAAATATTGAAGAATTGTTTAAAGCTTTGCAGGGTGCCTGGTCTAATATTGATAATGAAATGATCACGAAATTATTAGAATCATTGGCGAAAAGATGTCGGGAAGTTATAAATACTGGTGGTTACTATACAAAATATTAAAAATGATCTGTTAATAATAATTCATTTTCTTAATTAATAAAAAAAAAGATTTTTTTAAGAGTAGTTGCTATCTTTATGTCCAGGTAAAAATAATAAATACTATAAAAAAAAAATAGAATTTACTATTAAAATTAAATTTTTTACTATAATATATGTAGAGGATTGTTAAAGGTAAGAATTACATTTTTTTAATTTTAAAAATATTGAATAGAATAAAAATAAAATAGAATTATCAAAAGTTGCTATCTTTATGGCCAATACTGTATATATATATATATATATATATATATATTCGCCGTGCGATTTAAATATTTTCTTTTAATATTACCGATATGTCATCGAAAAGAAAACGTGTTGTACTATCTTTAAAAAACGAATTAGATATCATCAGTGCATTGAAATGAGGTGACTCAGGACGTTATTGGTTTGATATATATGGCGTCGGCCACAATATCGGATATAAAAAAACAAAGTGAAAAAATTACACATTTTACTGAACGTATATATATCAATAAAAAAAGATTCATGCTTAATGTACGTAATTCTTTTCTATTTCTCCTTACTTTTTTTTCGATTAACCGGATTTTTCGTTATCCGGACTACCTTCATCTCCGACCTAGTCCGGATAATCGAGATTCTATTGTACTTGAATTTTCTTGTTATATGCAGGTTTTATCCATAAATAATATGTTATGGACAAGTAGTATTTCAGTTTACATTTGTCAATCATGGGTCGTAGTAAAACTGTTTCAAGTAAAATTAGAAACTTAATAATTTCTGGTTTTAAAGAGGGGTTGCTGCAAAATGTGATTTCACAAAATTTAAATGTTCATAAATCTGTGTCGCGAATTATAAAACGATTTCGAGAAGAAAGTACGTTTGAAGTTTAAAACATTCCAGGACGGCCACGAAACTACAAAAGGAACTGATAAAAAAAATATATTTATTTATCTACGAATAACCTGTTTCTGTCATCGGAGAAAATTTTGGGTATTTTGCCTCAAATGGATCAAGAAAACATCTCAACAAGAACTATTCGCAAACAAATAGTATCCTTTAACAATATTAAGTCACATTGATATTAATTTGGGCGTACCCCAAGGGTCTATTTTGGGGCCAATCTTATTTCTATTTTATATAAATGACTTGCCTTTGCATATTAATTCTAAAACTGTGATATTCGCTGACGACACAACTTTCATTAACCGACGGAGGAGTCTCTTAGAAGCAGGAAAATGCTTGGAGAATAATATTAGAGATGCACAAGATTGGTTCCGTGCTAATAAACTAAGTTTGAATGCCAGGAAAACAATTAACATACTCTTCTCATTTAATCCAAGACTTCATATAACTACAACAGATAGTACGGAAGCAAGATTTTTGGGTTTTCAACTTGATACCAGGATTAATTGGAAGGTTCATATTGATTCAGTGCCTGGAAAAATCGAAAAATTCATTTTTCTCTTTTACAATTGACCAAAGTTACAAGCTTCTTGACCTGTAAAGTAATCTACTTCTCATAGGTGCAATTTTCAAAATCTTAATGAACCTTGCTATATAAAAAAAAATACTGCACATATTTAGAAACCTAAATAATGGTATTAGGCATTCGAATTCAAATTAACAAAAAAAAATATTTTAATATAAAATTTGTTTTGGCATCCAAAATAATTATCATTCACTTACTAAATACCTGCGAAACCCTGAAATGTGTTAAAATTCACACTTCACATCAATCTTTTGTAGAAATGTTACTTTTCGCTGAGCCCGTCAATTGTGCATGCATACTAAATCTCAATAACTTTTAGAGCTAGTGTTTGACTTTAATCTCTGCCGTACAGACGGTATATCAGCAATTATCTAAAAAATTGCAAGTTTATTTATAAATAAAGAGGAAGAAACAATATAAATCATTCGTTGTTTTTTTGTTACTCATTAGGGGATATTTTCTAGATTTTTAATAAATGCTCTTTTCTGAAAAGATGTCTTTATCTCCTATTTTTGAATAAAATTATGCAAGTACCTATATAATAAATTATCATCCACTTAAAGAGCATTAACGTATTTAATTTAACAAGATGTAATCAATTTGAGTTGTATAGTTGTTGAACTATTGTGGCAGAAACCCGCTCCAACCCCAGTTTGTTTTTTGAAGTAAAGTGCTGTAAAGTAGTCATACATGTAGTAGAAATGTAAAGTGTAATCAATATTACTGGAGAACAACGGGAGAAATGGGGATTACGAAATAAGAAGTAGTCTAACAACAGTTTCAAGATTGGTACTTTCAGATTGTTGTTAAGAGATGTACATTATTCTCGGAGTGCCCGAAAGCTGTGATAAGAACTAAAACTTCGTCTGCCTGCTGGTGAAATTATGTACTACTTTTGTATAACTATTATATAAACTGTGAAATAATAACAATATCTGACATTTCACTATTGTTAATATGTTACACTTAGTGTGGATTTATGCACAGCCAATTAAAAATTAATTACTAACTATTATGATTATTAATTACTAATTGTCAATTATAATTTGAACTCATTCTTATAGGTGCATTCATGGTTACAATTATCAATTTATTAATATTCGTGGGGATTATGTTTAGAAGTAGTAAAAGTCTCATTTTGTAAAAATACACAGTTTTTTTTCTACATCAATTTGTCTCTTTAATTATTGAATGTCCCTAGTATTAAATGTTTATTTTATTTGCATAAATACTACTCTATGGTATACTTGTTAATTTATAATTCATAACTGTTACTTACTTGATAATGGTTAATTGGTTGTGTATTTATCCACACTTATGAATACGGGTCTAGAATATGTCTACCATCCAAGTTCTATGATAAGCCACAGCTTGTGGGAAAAACTCTCTCAGTTTGCAATCTTTTTCTTATAATACACACTTTTCAGAAAAGTTTTGTATTAGAGTACGTGAAAAACTGCCAATAAATTTCAAATTTATTATTAGCCCTTTAATCAATAATAAAGTTTCTCTTATTAATACGTGATATATTGAGGTACTTTTCTAAATGTCTTCTTGACGTATTTTTTTAAATGTCTTCTTGGCGTAATTATTTTGAACTTGTTCTTTGTTTCATAGGGATGTATTATTTAAGAATAGTGTACAAACCATATAATTATTATTAAACTCTAATGTAAATACGAAAAATGTCAAAAAACCGAGATTGAAAACATAGATTATAATATCGTCTAAATATGGAAACTTCAATAATACCATTTTTTTTACAAATTCATATTGCTCCGTCGAAAAACTGTACTGTCTGTAGGCTGTAAGGTGTCGAAATGACAGTTAAATGGAATCTATATTTGCCAGATACAGGTTTTTAGAAACAATAGACATGCCTCTGTATCTAAGAAAACAGTCCAAAAACCAAAAAATAATAGCCAGATTCAGAGTAGGAAACGAAGAAAGAAGGAACGAATACTGGAGAAAAAAAAGAAGAAAAGAAGTGCAGAATATGTGAGAGGAATGGAAAGACAATAGAGCATCTAACACGTGACTGCATGGAAGAAATGAGAAACCCGAAATCAGCAATACAAATACTTAATAACGAAAACCCGAATGAAACCTGGATGAATAAGATACTAAATAAAAGATTGCAAATGACATAAAATTTAAAAAAATGTACTATACACATGATAATTGCATACTGTTTGCTACTAAATTGTAAATATAAATGTATGAAAATTTTAACACCGCAAGGTGAAAAATAAATCTTTACTACTACTACTACTTTGCTATATACTTTCTGGATGTCAAATTTAAACAGATAGATTATATGACTAGGCACAACAATGTACCGAAAATTGAACATAGAGAGATATGCAAAATACATAACTAAACTACAGACATTAAACCATACTAGAAATACAATCCCGCACTTTATACGATAACAGAAATGTTACAATATACTAGGACATGATCATCAAAACAAATCACACAATAACACACAACACACAATAGATCACAATAGATCAGATATAGTAATAAGCGTCAAACAATCAAATCCCACCTCGCTAATAAACATAGCCTTTACAAGTCCACAAAACATACCAAAAACCACACGGAAAAACTTAGAAATACACCACTAGCAGCTGAGATCAAAGACCTATTACAATTAAATAACGTCTTCATACTTTCTATTGTGATTAGTGATGGGTGAAATCATATACAGACTTCACGATGCATTGAAGCAGCTAGAAATTACTTCCAAAACTATACCTGCAACTCCAGAAAACCACATTATTAAGAACGTGCAACATAGTCAGGAAAATGTTAAATACAAACTGATGTACCTATATTTCGCTACAGTATTTAATATATTAAATCCACTTAGACTCCAATAAAATTTTCTTTGATTGCGATGAAAAAATCCTAATATAACTATCCGATGTCTGGCAATACCCTGCAATTATTAAAAGTCATAGTTCCATCCAATGACATGATAAACACTGGGATGTCTGGATTGTGTTGAGTTATCTCAGTTAATATTGGTTATCACAAAATTTTAAAAAAATCCGGTTTTGTGTTATTTATTACATTGATAGTTGCCTGATTGACTAGTATATTTATATCTCCAGTGCATCTATACTTATTGGCTGCTCTTACTGCTAAACATTGTAAGGAGGAGTAGTGGAACAGTCGGCCCAGGTTTCACAAAGAATATAATTTTGAACATTATAAGGAAGTTTTGTTCTGTTTTGGGGTTGGAATGGGGTTCATGACTCACGGTTGGATGTCAACTCCAAATCTTACGATTACCTTGCACCACACCAAATATTTCAGAGTTTCGTAGTTGATGAGCCAGAACCGGTATAGCTATACTACTGTTATGATCTAGGTTGTATCGGTTGTTAAGGCTTTGCAGATTTCAAAACGCAATTATGAAGTTTGAATTTCTTTCGTTGCATAAGTTATTAAGGGACGCTCTTGGCCCTCGAGTGCCAACGTGGTGGCCGAGTGCATTTAGTCGTGCGGTTTGTACTGGTGGAAACCCAGTACGACTGTCCGGTCTGTGGTACGAGCCTGCTTCGTTGGTGATATTATTCGGGCGAGAATAATATGTTTACATTACTCTCATTTTCACAATTATTCACCCTTCATCCAGGTGTAGGAGCTCGCCCCCTGGCATCGGCGATTAGCCTCGTTGCAGAAATAAAGGCCGATGTAAAATAAATAATATAATAATAATAATTGGCCCTCGAGTGTGAGTGGAAATTTCGTTTCTTAGTACTGAGTGATACCGTTCTGTAAATCCGGTATTCTAATAGGGGTATGTTGGCTGGTTCGTGGCCGTAAAAATCGTCTCAAATCTTGTTGGATACGGGTAGCTACTTTCGGTCTAAATTCGTTCTTCTATCTAGTTATATGAGCTTTAGAATGTTTGGCAACTTTTTGCTTTCTGAGACCTGGTTTGTACTTATTGATATAGTTGTTAAGAATGGTTATATATTTTATATTTATTTTATGTGAAAAAATATAACAAAGAAATTAATAATAGTAATTTTCCAATAAATATGACCATAAAAATTTTCTCAATTACATGCATATATTGATACGAATAATATTGCAGTTACAACTCATCCAGTTATGGATTATTGACAGTATGACAGTAAAACATACCAACGTCATGGCAATAACTGCGAGTTAATAACTATATTTTTTACTCCGTAAACAGTTGATTAAGTGCTGCGATTTATTTTTAACATTCCTATAAAAACTCCTCTAAATTTCAAAGCGAAATACAAATTACTCTCCACATTAAAAATGTTATAGTTTGAGCAGAAAATCGACTTTTAAATTTTCTGGTTAGCGGTTATTGAGAACATGAGCCATACAAATTTACGGCTTGCAACAGGATTAATATTATACTATAACGATATATTATATAATTCTTTATTTTTATTTCCCCTAGGCCTTGCGGCGTTTAGGGTTTTAGCTGCTACATGAAAATAGAAATAATCATAATAATTCTATACAAGACATTGTATTATAGTAAAAAAAATTGATGACCAAAGTTGAACATAATAAAATTAAAAATATTTCGCTTTCAAATTATACTTCCAAGTACGACTTGAAAATGAAATATTTTTTAATATATATATGTGTTTTTTTTATTAAGTTCCGAGCTACAGATAGCTCAATCATCGGTCGTTAAAATTGTCGCTACCCTTTACAACTATTTTACAGATGTTTATAGTTATTTTTTTTTTTTCATCAGATTATTTCCTTTACCTACAGTGGGTGGCCAAATTATTAGGGGCAGTGCAGATTTTCTGTAATTTTCAAATGAATTTAATGAAGAAATAAATGGCATTGGGTCTCGTATTTATTTTTATTCATTAGAGTGCTTTATTTAGAATATAAAACGACATAATTGCTTATTCATAATCATTTATTTTTGTATAAAAAGTGTTAATTTAACAAATTAAGTAAAATCTTAATATTTTGTAATGCCACCCTTTGCTGCGATTGCGGCTTCCAGGCGTTTAGGCATGCTTTCTATGCAGACTTTTGCGTTGTGTCGGAGATTGGGGTTGTTATGCCACTCTCTGATAAGGGTTTCTATAAATTGCCGCTTGGTGGTGATGATTTCTTTGGCGATCTCCCGCTTTTTAAAATAATAATTATACCAGCAACAAGAATATAGAAGAAAAATGATTTAAAAACAATTTATTTTCTCACAAAATCCATTTAAACTTGAAAATTACAGGGTGGGTGTGCTGTCCCTAATAATTTGGCTACCTACTGTAACTTGGTATTTACTTGACAAATTATTATATTTAAAAAGAAAGCTAGGTATATGTCTTCTCAATAAACGCCACCACTGTTCTAATATTGTACCGAGAATTTCTTTCAAATCTGGTGATAACCAAATTAGATAGTTCTCCTATTTTGAATATAAAACAAAAGAAATTCCAATATTTCTTTACATAAAATTTGAAGCAACATCTGGATCTGAATACGATAATTAGAAATATACTTAGAAGGTTTACATTTCACACTTTTCATTTCGATTTTTTTTCGGTTTGATTTATTATAACAAAGGGAGGGATTACGAGGAACAAATAAAATTTCAAGCTGTGGGATATTAATTGAGAAATTAAAATGCGATTTGTTGTCAGATGGCGTCGCTGTATTCAGCGAACGAAGAACTCGTTATTGCCGACGGTGTAATTTTGAACCAAGTTAATTTTACTAAGGTTCTTTGTCTCTCGTTCTAAATGAAAGAATATTGATGCAATTGTTATTACTTATTACAGTTAGTTCAGCTTTGTGTATTTAGCTACTGAATTAGCTTTATAACAATCATTTTGGGTAAACAGCTGCCATCTATACCTGAATTAAAATGTATCGTTAACATAGCCCTTAGGACAGTCGAGAAAAATTATTTGTGTTCACCTTTACGACATAACAGGGTTAGCAAAAAACATGTTTTTTTTTTCATTTTAACCAAAACTTTTTTTTTGTTATTTCTTTTATCCGAACGTCGATTAACTGGGATGTCGCTTATCGGAACGCTTATGCGCAACAAGTCTCATAGGCTTTTATTGCATTGCAAACAGTAATGTCTTAACGCAAACAGTAATCTCAGTATGAACGACAAGAAGAGTGCATCCCGAGTCAACCAATAATCTTAAAAAGGATCTTGTGGCACCTACATACAGTATTGGCCATAAAGATTGCAACTTTTAATATTTCTCAATTTTTCAAATTTTAATAATAATATTGGAAAATAAATACTCTTAGTTCTATAATTTAATCATATTTTGTCTGTTACATCAATCAATAGTCAAATAATCTGACTCACAGATTAATAATAAATTATTTCTTCATTTTTGCTTGGACAAAAATATTGCAACTACTTGAATTTTCTTGTTATATGCAGATTTTATCCATAAATAATATGTTGTGCACAAGTAATATTTCAGTTTATATTTGTCAATCATGGGTCGTAGTAAAACTATTTCAAGTGAAATTAGAAACTTAATAATTTCTGGTTTTAAAGATGGGCTGCTGCAAAATGTGATTTCACAAAATTTAAATGTTCATAAATCTACTGTGTCGCGAATTATAAAACGATTTCGAGAAGAAGGTACGTTTGAAGTTTCAAAAATTCCAGGACGGCCACGAAAAACTACAAAACGAACTGATAAAAAAATTATTTATTTATCTACCAATAACCCCTTTCTGTCATCGGAGAAAATTTTGGGCCTTTTGCCACAAATGGATCAAGAAAACATCTCAACAAGAACTATTCGCAGAAGATTAGTTAGTGAGGATCTTTTTAGTCGCCTTCCTGCTAAAAAACCACTTCTATCCAAAAAGAATGTGAAGGCCCGATTAAAATTTGCTAAAAATCATAATGACTGGACTGTGGATCAATCGAAAAAAGTTATTTTTAGTGATGAATCTAAGTTCAATTTGTTTAAAAGTGATGGTGTAAGTTACGTTAGGAGGCCTGCTAATAGAAGATTTGTTCAAAAATACACCTTGCCAACAGTTAAACATGGCGGAGGCGGTGTGATGGTATGGGGCTGTTTCTCGGGATATGGTATGGGTCCTCTATACCACATTGAAGGAATAATGGATCGATTTAAATATATAGACATCCTTCAAAATGTTATGAAACCTTATTCTGATGAGTTCATGCCTTTAAAACATATTTTTCAGCATGATAATGACACAAAACATTCTTCGAAGTTGGTAAAAAAATGGTTCGAGGATTCAAAAATTAACGTAATGACTTGGCTGTCACAGTCACTCGATTTAAATCCAATAAAAAACCTTTGGGAGATTGTCAACAGAAAGATTAGAAACAAAACGCATTCAAATATTGAAGAATTGTTTAAAGCTTTGCAGGGTGCCTGGTCTAATATTGATAATGAAATGATCACGAAATTATTAGAACCAATGGCGAAAAGATGTCAGGAAGTTATAAATACTGGTGTTTACTATACAAAATATTAGAAATGATCTGTTAATAATAATTCATTTTCTTAATTAATAAAAAAAAAGATTTTTTAAGAGTAGTTGCTATCTTTATGTCCAGGTAAAAATAATAACTACTATAAAAAAAAAATAGAATTTACTATTAAAATTAAATTTTTTACTATAATATATGTAGAGGATTGTTAAAGGTAAGAATTACATTTTTTTAATTTTAAAAATATTGAATAGAATAAAAATAAAATAGGATAATCAAAAGTTGCTATCTTTATGGCCAATACTGTATATATTATTATTTATTATTTATTACGAAATTAATATACATGTACAAATAAAATCACATTTCAAAAATACATATCAATACATAATCAATTTTCGTATTTAAGAACAAAATATAAAAAACTAATATTTGTTCCTTAATCTACGTTTTAGTTGGTTTTATTTGATACATCACATTAAATTTAAAATAATAATACTTTTCGAGCAATATAAAAAATCATATGTCATGTAATATAGTGAGAAAGTAAAAATCTGAAATTATATTTTCATGAAACTGTCTAAGCTGTCAGAACTACAATACATAGTTGAAAATGAACATTGCGTACAAAAACTGATATAAAAACTAATAATTTTGTCTTTTTTACAATGTATTGTTCCAGTTCTGCCTATCACTTTATCGTGGAAATTATTAGTTCAATAATTTCAACTTCGAAGCTGAACTAGAAGTTTTCTTGACAGCTAGTTTATTTAATTAAAATAAATGGAAATTATTGTTTTTGAACAACTGAACAATTCAGTATGCATAAAAATAAAACCGTTTTTATTATAAAGTTATATTTATTTATTTTTTTGATTATATATTATCATGTTTAGGATTTCGTAGGTATGACTAAAAAACCCTTATACGTCACTCATGTGTCTGTACAGTAAAAATTATGGCAAAACGACTAGACCTAGAACGACTAGACTAGAGAAATTTGACGTGCATATTTAGACCTAGAACTTTTTAGATATCCCAAAAGCAGTACTCTTTCCGCGGAATATCAGATTTTGTTTAAATAAATGTGTACTAAATACATCATCATTGGCGCGACAGCCCGAAATGAGCCAAGGCTTCTTGTTTCCAGGTTTCGTGACCATGTTTTCTATGTAAATTCAAGAGTAATATGGTCAGTATTACGTCATTTTTTTAGCGTACACAGAACTAAATACAAAAACCATAAATTCCTACACACAGATGGATCAAGAACAGAAGAGAAAACCGGAGCAGTAGTGTTCAGAGAAGATTCAGCCACTAAATATCGCTTTCCAGACCTAATTCACAGCTGAGCTCTACGGCATTTTACTTGCGCTTGAACACATCAAACAAGACCAATCACAGCAATATGTTATCTGTACAGATTCCTTAAGTAGTAGCCAGAAAATCTCAACACCATTCAGCAGCGACCCTCTCATTCAAAAAATCCAAAACATCTTACGAGAAAAAACAGTCATTTTAATGTGTATTCCCTCGCATGTTGGCATAATGGGGAATGGAGAAGCTGACCAAGCAGCACGAGAAGCCCACCTACTAAACGTAAAAAATCCTCACTACGATATCCGGAGCCATATTAAATCCGCCTTCATTAAGAAATGGTACACAGATAGGCGACTTACAACAAACAACAAATTAAGAAAAATTAAATAAGAAACGTCAAACTGGAAACACTTTGGAAAAGACCAGATAGTCATCACTCGCCTACGGATCGGATTAGAAATAAATTTGATTTTTCAGAAAATAAATAAAACTTAAAGAAATTTTTAATCTACAATCATCCCTTTAACTTAGAATCGCCTGATAAAACGGTAAAATGGGTATTTGTCAAAAAGAAACAATCTTAATGAACTCCATCCTCCTCGTCTTAATCATACTGTAAACTGAAGAACAATTAGTGTCACCGGATATAACCGATATGAAATGTTATCTAATTCGTTTTCTTTCTTGAATAAATTAACAAAATATCCTGTTACCACTTTTTTCTTTTAAAAATTAATAAATTTAATATACCCTGCAGAAGCTATTTTATTAGTAATTAGTCCTAACTTGGCAAAAGTATCTTAATTTCAATTGAGACAGTACAAAATAATCTGGTTGACTTTAGCTTTCAGGGCCACAATGCTGTAACTTGTCAAGACACATCTCTTAGTTGAGACATATTAGAATATTGTTCACAGCAGCGCTATAAGTTATATGTCTATAGCATCATTATAAATTAATGCAGACCTTTTCATAATGACGTTAATAAAGCCTTCTTCATCTTATACCGCTATACATTAAAAGTTCAAGTTTTCTAAATAATTAAATAATAATTAAACAAAGAAAAACTTTTGGAAATTTCCAATTATGAAGTTACAATAATGTTATAAAAGCATGTGGGTGTTTCATGTGGAAAATAGTTAATTGTTAAGCAGCTTACTAATGGAAAATATATACATATTTCATAAATAAATAAGTCCTTTTCGTTTAATAAAAATTTGTGAAAATGTCGTGTCGTTTAATTTGATAACTCTGAGTATAATCAAAATCAAATAATATAAAATAAACTTTAAAACTATTTGAGTAAACGTTAAAACAGTGAGCAGCTTAAATAAACATATTTAAACAATGAATATTGAATGAAAATATAATAGATATACGTACTAAACAAATTTTCCTGTTGAAAATATTTTAGGATATCGATTTGTTGAGTACGACAAAGGGTTATGCCTTTAGCCAATTTTAATAGAAGGTAGAGACTCTATTACTCGAAATGTAAATGTAAAAAAACAAAAGTACACCAATAATATGGTTTATGTATGTTGACTTTTAATTTAATCAATGTTTCCTGTATCATGTTAAAATCCGTATTTCCTATACCTGAATACAGGATTTCAAGTAGGTTTCAGCAGTGGCGTGAGATAATAAAGGGTAAAATTAAAATACAATAAAATAACGGTTATTCTAGCTCCTACCTCAGACATTTATTAATTGTTGCTAAAATTTACAATCCTTCGACTTTACCAGCGTCCAATGCAACGTTTTCCCAAGTACCTCTTGAACTTAAATCAATATACTTATTTCCCATTGAAAATTTAAAGTAAGCGTGTGAAATATACGGTTATAAAATAGTTAATAAAACAATACAATATCTTTAAAGTAATTAAAATGGAGCATATAAGATGTAATGGGCATGCGAAATAAATGAGTCAAGATATACGAGTATAAATTAAGTAACCGAACTAGCAACATAGCGTTTGATCTGGCAACATTTGAGATGCGGTACTTGGAGAGGCGGCAGGTGAACATGTGGTACGCCTTCAGTACGATTTTGAACTCGCTAGAGTAATTTTGATGCCCGTAGCAATTTTTTTGATACAGTTTTTCTAGTGCGTTCTAAAAATGAGTGACATTAATTTCGAGTAATGGTGTGCTATTAGTTTTTGTTTCAGACTTGGGCACAGTGCAACGGAAACTTTTGCAAAACTTCAGCAAGCCTACGGAGAGAGTGTTTTTTCAATGACACAGGTTTTTTGGTGGTTTAAGGCATTTTCAGACGACAAATCACGTAGCGGAAGGCCTTCTTCTTCAAGAACCGATGAAAATGTCGACAGAATCCGGGATCTTGTGCGTTCAGATCGTCGGTTGGCAATCAAAATGATCGGGGAAGAGTTGAATTTGACTCACACTACCATTCATCAGATTTTGACTAATGAATTGGGGATGAGAAAAATGCGATTTTTGACACAGAAATTTCAATAAACGAGTTTTTGGCTAGTAAAAACATTCCTGTGGCTCCTCAGCCTGCTTATTCGCCTGACTTGAGTCCTTATGACTTTTTCCTCTTTCCAAGATTGAAAAAACACCTCAAGGGACGTTATTTTGGGACACTCGAAAACATTCAAACGTTCGTAATCGATCAACTGAAAGCTATTCCAATATCCGAGTTCCAGCACTGCTATGAGGATTGGAACAACCGTCTCCAGCGCTGTGTGACTACCGAAGGAAATTATTTTGAGGGAAACAATATTGGATTGTAATTCTATTCGAATAAAATAGTTTTAAAAAATCAGTCCAGTTACTTAATTTACACACCTCGTATGAAAAGGATGCTGAACGTATCAAGACCCAATTGGAAGAGGGTGAGACGACTACCGAAATCGAATCAAAATTCCTTCTTTGTAGAAACTGGGTGGTTCATCTTCAAAGAAAGTAGTAAGGTAGTTTTTGACTTCTTCCACAGAAACAATTTTTTGCCATTCAAATTATTTTGAAGAGAACGAAACAGATGAAAATCTGAGGGGGCCAGGTCAGGGGAATACGGCGAGTACTGGAGGATTTCCCATTTTAACTCCCTAAGTTTTTGCAGTGTCTGTTGAGCGGCATGTGGTCTAGCGTTCTGGTGAAAGATGATGCCTTTTCGATTAACCAAACTTGGACGTTTTGCTTGGATTTCCATATTGAGTTGGGTGAGTTGCTCACAGTACTTCTCCGCAGTTATTGTTTTGCCACGTGGAAGAAGCTCGAAATAAAATATTCCTCTGCAATCCCACCAGACACATAACAACACTTTCATTGGATGCAATTCAGCTTTTGCCAAAGATTCTGCTCATTCACTTCCATACTTCCAGCTTCTTTTTCTTTTTATGTTGTGATACATAATCCATTTTTCATCTCCAGTTATTACTCGATCCAAGAAAGGTTCATTTTGTTGACGGGCAAGGAAAGAAACGGCAGTGAAAACACGTTCCGTTCTGTCAAAATGTGTGGAACCTATATATAGAGTTTCGAAGTATAGCCAAGTTTTTTTAAATGGCGAAATGCTGTCGATTTTTCAACATTTAACTTCTCAGCAATCTCTTTTGTTGAAATCCGTGGATTACTATTCACCAAATCACGGATACAGTCATTATTACACGGGTACGAACTTTTGCAATCACCTGATAGAATACTAAAAGTTAAAAAATCGCTTAATCTCCTACTGGGTAACAGATTTTTAACATATACTCAAATATTCTCTTTTATGAACAAAATATTTAAACTGTAATTAAATTTTACATTTTAAATGCGAGAGTGGAGTGTAATTTAATATTATTTTAACAGAAAATTTCTGAACCAGCAAGAAGATTTTATGAGATATAATTCTAGTTTAGAGTGCGCCGCTGTGTTGGGGCATGTGCTTGTTTCAGCCGAGTATATGCAATGTGCCTGTAAAGTATGCTCGTGTGCTCACTGCTTTACGTCTGTTCATTGATTCCATTGGTTTAGTCTTTGATTAGGTTTTTTAGCGTTTATAGGGCTGTATCTGAGGTGTTTGGCCACATGCCCAAACGCTTTACAGTTTGCCATACGATGGTACGATCCCTAGAAGAATTTAAAGATATATAAGCTTTTCTTTTCTTATTTATTTTTGTATTTTACTTTTAAAGTAAACAAGGTTTCTTGGAAAAAAACTTATTTTTATTAGTAATTTTTGTTACCTTGTTGTTTAGGATTATAAAATAAAGTTACTTTGTTACGTTTTGTTTTCTTTTCGGTAAAATCGATTCATATGTTATTGACTTTGGAATAGAAATGCAGTTATTGAATTGTTTGCTTTCTTTATAGGGCTAGTCAGTTAGTATTAGTAGCACGTTAGCTTCTTTGGATATTTATAATTCAACTTGTCGTGATATAGCGTGATTTTCACAATGCAATGGTATATCAAAAAGCAAAGAGCGTTTTACTGTTAAATTCTCTCTAGGGTAATTTCCACACATCATAAATACTGATTACGTACATAGAAAGTAAAACACTCCAGCTAACTTCCAAATAATTACACTGAAAAATAAAATGCCTACATATTTAAGAGAGGTGCGAATTTTAGAGGGACAAATTGTACACTAAAAAACTTCATTTGCTTTGACTAAAACCAGAGTTCTCTGTTTACTAAAATTAAACGATGTAGTAATTAACTAAAGTAATAGTTTACAAAAATGTACAACTATGATGGTATACTGTTAGAGTAAAATTATCGCACATAATTTAGTAGTGACGAATACAGTGATGCCTCGCATAACGAACGTCTCGCATAAAGAACGCTGCGGACAACGAACTTTCCGTTCGTCTATTACGCGACTCGCACAACGAACCTCGCTTCACACAGCGGACTGTGTCGTATTTCATCTGGCCGCTCGAACGTACTTGCGTGTCACGAAGTCGGTGTACTAAAGGGCTCCAAGCATTTCTGGCCCAGCAACATGATGAAGCTCAAAGGGAAGCTTGATCTGACAACGAGGAGGAGCAATCCATTCAACCAGGTGAAATTCTTGGATCGTCGCAAGACGGACAGAAGCTAAAGCATTTGCCAAAAATGTTTTCTATAATCAAGAACGAAAGTCAGAGGTTCGAAGGCGATCAGATACCGCCCTAGTTCTGAATCAACCAATCTCAACTGCTGCCATCAAGGACATCCTGGTCAAATGGGAAGAGGTTCAGGAGTTTACCAACACTCACTATCCCAACTCAGCTGAGGCCAACAGGATCAACGATCTCTACAATGACACCTTTGCCCGTTATTTCCGGCAGGTTTGAAGAAGAGGGAGAAACAGACAACCTTGGAAAAGTGTTTCAAGGAGCCAGCAGCCAAGAAGCAAAGGATGGAACAAGGGGATTTGACCTTGCAAGCCTCGGTAGACTCTCCTGAATCTGACCCTGACTTAAAAAAAAAAGAAACAATAAAGAGACCTAATACAAAAATGTAAAAGGTGTGTTTCTGTGTAAATCTGTGCACTTCTTCTACATACATGCTGCAGGGAGAAGAGATACACGCTTTTAAGTCAGCTATATAAATTAAGAAAAGCAAGGGGCCAAGCACGGATCCTTATGGAATACCACTAAGTACAGGCCGTTGCTCTGATAACATGTTGCCAATTTGACTTGAAAAAATAGGTCGGTTAAGAAGGCTGTGATCCAATAAAGCAATTTCCTACGTATACCATAATGTTCCAGTTTGTGTAACAATCTTCTGATTGGAACTTTGTTAAACGCTCTCGAGAAATCCAAATACAATCTATCCAGAGGCGTAGATCGATCATGTGCCTTTGTCCAGAAGTCGGTTAAAGACAGCATATTTGATGTAACTGAGCGCCCAAGAAGAAAACCATGTTGCACTTCAGGAAGAACTTCATTTTCGAATAAGTTTGTAAGAGTCTCAGCAATAATTCGCTCCACAACTTTCCTAACATTAGACCCAATACTTACAGGGCGGTAATTGCTGGCTAATAGTTTGTCACTTTTTTTAAATATAGGTCTAACGTGTGCTAATTTCTACTCATTTTTGGCGACGTTGTTTCCACAAAAACAAAATTTTACTAGTTTGTCCTACACGTCAAGAATTTTATTTGATATCCTACTCAAAATTATTAAAAAATATTTATTTTTTCGTTAAATACAAATTTGCTTATATTTTTCGGATGACGTGTTTTATTGGCCATGTCACTGTAATTCTTGCTAGAATTATGCTCAAACTAATATCAAAAATTTTCACGATTACATCACATTTCCTTATGGTAATAGGATATGGGATAATAATTATACAACCCTGTCAATATTATATGTGTAATATTAAAGTCGGCGGTTTTGTATGCATGATGCTACATTTTGCAAATTTCAGGGTATCGTTAAACGGCGGGAGTAACTATGTTGGTCCCGTACCCCCCCTGTTACCCTACTGATGAATGCATGAAAAACAAAATATATGCATTTGCCGTCGACAACGGTCGCTATCAATAGGACAGACTGAAGAAAAAATCCTTGAAAAGTTTAAGACCCAGCAAGAGTTGTCGATCCAAAACTGATAGCTATTAGATGGATTCTTTTTGTTTTGACAATAAGGGCCATTGTCTACACGAAAAGCCGGAAAGGGGTGCACATATACATCGTTTATAGCAGCGTTTCTCAACCGGGGGGCCGTGAAGGCTTCGTCGGGGGGCCGCGAAGTCATACAAGATCGAAACATGAAAATGTAATAAAAATGCACTCAATCTTACAAGATATAAATTTGATTCATATTTATAAATTCGAGTATCTTATATTGATATTCATAAAAATATACCTTTTACAACATAAATAAAATAAATATTCTATTTATTTTTATACTTAATAAACTTATTTTGACAACTAATTTAAATTACAGGCTATTTCAAATGTTTAAGTTGTCACTAGCTAACTTTATAATGAGTAAATAGGCTTTTACTATACAAAATGATCAAAAGTTTCATTTAATCGATAAAAATTACTAGATTTGAAAATCTAGTTCCGCTTTAACAAAAGAAACAGACTATAAGTAGACTATATCAAGGTCAAATAAATTGTATGTGTCGGTTAATGGGTTTCTCTGACAATGGTTCGCGTTGGAGGTACTTCAAGTATTTTTAAGTAGTGCTTTGAAGTACGATTTGAAAGTGCTATATTTGTTATTATATATTTTTTTAATTGCTCTCCGAACTACAGGTAACTCAAGAGTAAGGATGCAAATGTGTTTAAATTAAAATGGAAGGCACTTTGAACACTTGTAAATAAAAATACTTTACTTTTAAGTCGTTATAGGGAATCGTCATTTAAAAATATCACAGTTTTTTTGTCAACCGTAAAAGGTATTAAAAAAATGTTTAAGGAAAAGTTGTTGAAAAGGTTCATCCAAAGATATCCAATATGACATACGTTCCCATTTAAAAATTCGAAATTGTCCTTGATATCCTGTAATTCCGGGTTTTTTCCGGAAAACTTACTAAAAATACTACCATTCAATTTTGTGGATAAATTTTAGTTCAAAATTTTTGACGTGTGAGCAACGTCGCCTTTTCGAAAAAACTCGTGTTCCCATTATCTATATATACACCCTATATATATATATATATATAGGGCCGCAGACAATATTTATATAATTTGGGGGGTCCCAGGCCATAAAAAGTTGAGAAGCACTGGTTTATAGCATGATATAAATGTGACATAAGGAACACACAGTTTGAATTTACACGTTGAATTGGAAGGGTAGTTATAAATTCTTTCTCAAGCAAACATTTAGCGAACTTATGAAATTGCACATAACAGCAAAACTGAAATATCTTCAATCAAAATAAATGAAAACATTTTTAAAACAGTAACAAGTGTTACACCTGTAAAACAATTAACGTAGAAAACGTGGAACGGAGAGTAATTGAAAAAGGTTTCGGAACAACCTATCAAGTGATTTGTAAATGAATCGAAATGAAAATGAGAGAGATTTAAATACTGTTTTACAAACGAATGTAGGAAGAAAGTGTTCATTATTTTGAACATAAATATTTGTAAAGAAATAAAAATCGATGTAATAGTCTCTTTTTCTGGACAATTTCCCTCGAGCAAACACATTGTTTTTCACTGTGGCTATTCTTTATTCGTTTTCCGCAAAATTCGTTTCGTTTTCCTTGCACAAAACCTTTTTCTATGTATATTGGCGATTGTTTTTAAAAGTTTGCTTCTAACACATACAGAGCATTTCATGCACAGAAAAGAAATGTAAAATTTCAGTCTGCAGCAATAATATGTAATGGATACGGGCTGTTTTTTCAGTGTGTGCTCGCATTCGTACTTATATATATATATTATACCATACTTGTATACACACACACACGCACTCGCACACGTGAACTCATATATGTTTGTAAACTTTGTAAACATAAACATTTTCGAATATATTCTACCCGAATCTTGATGAAAAAACTAAATGATAAAATATATCTACTTTCAGGCTAATGGTTTCTAAATAATATATATCTGTAAACATTTTCGATATGAGTGTGAACCAGATGAGATTTGGATATTTTTTCATGTCTTAATTTACAGCTAAACTCACTAATTTTGCAGTTATCAACAGAAAAGCTAAAAAAAAAAACAAACAAAAATATATTTTCTGA
Source organism: Liopterus haemorrhoidalis (assembly GCA_963971575.1). Taxonomy (NCBI): domain Eukaryota; kingdom Metazoa; phylum Arthropoda; class Insecta; order Coleoptera; family Dytiscidae; genus Liopterus; species Liopterus haemorrhoidalis. The sequence continues at coordinate 65,022,524 of OZ020614.1, forward strand.
AAGTTCCGTCTATATAACTCCTTGGATCAGAGCCGCAGTAAGGAAAACTTGCGCTAGGGGCAGAGCCGTGTATTGGCGCCCTTGGCAAATAAAAACAAGGTTCTCACCTCTCAAAAATTTAGATGATGAGCAAAAAAAAAAGGTCCTCACCTCCAAAAATCCAAGTGACGAGCAAAAAAAATAAGGTGCTCGTCTTTGCAATGGCGCCCCTTGATCAAGCCCATCAGCGCCCTTTTCCTTAGTGCGCCCAGGGCCGTCGCCCCCTCCGCCCACCCTTACTGCAGCTCTTCCTTGGATTCTGGGTATAATCCCAGATATATTTTCCAGGAACAGGATTTAGAAATCACAATTTTCTACGATACACGAATCAAAAGTTGGCGTGTCTCCCAACCTTCTCCGTATCCCGTGGCATCTTAATGTGGGGGCATTTCTAGGATCGGTCGAAACGTCAAGGTTGGCTAAATGAATTTAAATAATTTCATTTGTACTTCATGGTACTTACTTTGAAAGGCCCTCCACATAGTGGATTCCAAGACTTGCGAGCGGTATCAAGTCTGAAAACCTAAAGGATCCGCCGGTCGGTTGCTTAGATTCTTTATGAGAGGAATAAGGGTGTTTAAATCAAAGTCTGCATTTTACTTAATCTACGTTTAATGTTTAGTTAGAATCGAAGGTTATTAATTACATTAGAACTTACAATTTAATGCTGCATGTAAAATCCCATGAGAGACACTCAAACACAAAACCTCACAATCACCGTATTCACCTCCCAAGCCGCTAAACACCTCACAACACTCACGGTGTTTAACCCGTTAACGAGGTTCGTTTATTTCATTTAACTGTCCTCAACACTTCCAGATTACTTCTGGTTTACCCACTACACGCTACCGGGTTTCTCTACCAAAAATGCTTGGGAGGTTTGTCCGTACACGGTGACGGTTTACTCATGACTCTTTTGTCTCTCTCAAAATTTTTCCAAATCTTTTCTTAAACTAATAATCTGGTCCCTGACCCCATTTTTTGTCGTTGTAAAAATAATCAGCTCCACATTAACAACAAAACCCTTTTATAAACTTTGATGACTCATATTTTTATGACCAATAATTTATAAACCCAAGTAATTAATTTTGACTCTAATTACTACGAGGTCCATATCACTGAAAATATATCGCCTATCACCATCTATATAAACATTTGACCATGCTATTTGATCTAAACAATAACGTTCTTTCAAACTAATCATATAATATACGACCGTAATTCACTCCATATCTTTTAACACAACTAGAAAAATATATGATAGCTCAACCAATCTTTGAGGATGTTTATCTTAAAATAGATTAGTTTTTAAATTTGAATAATTTGATTATTTTCTTAACTAATTGAATAATTTTATTTTAAATAATAATGAAATTTTATTTCTGAAATTACCACTCTTACATTTGGAATAGTTTTTAAGATAACTATTTTTCCTGTTATGGAGAAATCTAATATAATTAATGTTCAATAAATTAAATGCTCTTCCCTTACTATTTTTGTTTTCACCAAAATCGGAACACCTAGCTGTTGTATCATAGATCCGCGATGGATGTTAGATCGCGAACCTTGACTGAAAAACCTGAATTTGGTAATATAAGGGTGACTATTTTAAATGCAGATAATATAATTTTGGTATTTTGTATAGTTTTTTGTGATGAAATAAAAAAGCAACGCAAGTGAAAATTTTATTGGTGTTTCTTTTAAAACAGGTTTTTAATATACACTTAGCTTCTATAGTATTTATTTTACACTACACCCCTGATGCGTACACAGAATTTATTTAATGTCTATTTATTTCAAACGGAATCGGAAATTTCACACTTAACACTAAAGTTCTTTCAATTAAATTTATTATGACAAATAAAGGGGTCGCGAAAAACAAATAAAAAGCTCAACTGCGGGATATTAGTTTAGAAATTAAAATGTGACTGGTTGTCAGCTGGCCGCGTTCTGATAGATCCAAGTTCCTTGCTTCACTTCTCATCGCTCGCTTCGAAAGATGATGGATTAAGCTTCTATTTTGAAATCGTTTAATTTGACTTATAGATACTTCTGATTCTCATTTTTACCACACCTTCTGGTTTGTTTTATTACTTAAAAGGTTCTTGGAACATTTATTTAAAACAGAATATTTAAATAAATATATTATACACTTTAGTTTGTTTAGTTTGAAAAAAAAAAAGAATTATTCATGGAATTTACACCATCATGTTTATTTTTTTATATGAATTTGATAAAAAGTAATAAAAACTCAACCAAACTACGGTCAAGCGTCACTTCAAGAAATGCTCCGTTTGGAGATTTGCGAGATTTGCATTGTGCGAACCTCATAGAGTGTACGTACATAAACATAGAAACAACAGTATAGACTTGTACTCGTAGAGTACCTGTACAGCATATTACTGTCCTCTGTGGGCAATCCGAACATTGTAAAACTGTGGCAAAGCCAATAACACGACCGAAAGAGATGTAGGCAATGACAGTGCATAGCACATGTGATGATAAAGAAAGGGGATTGATTGGTAAAGATTATCTGGAACGGAAAATTAAACACTTGTCGGTCAGTGGGTCAACTATTGAAGATCTAGCAAATATTTGTACCAAAATACATGAAACGACTTTGAATTTAACAGATCAAGTCTGGGGAGTTATCCAAGAAAATCCAAAAGTCAACTCGACTAATATTTATTTATTTATTTATTTATTTATTTATTTATTTATTTATTTACTTAAGTGTATACAGGATAAAGTAACCTAAATTACACAAAATGAAAAAAAGAAAAATTACAAAAAATATATTCAAAGAAAAATGCATAATAAACAAGACTAGAGTAAACTATTTATATTATTTTTCAATGCGATGTAGGACGAACACATAATATCTAATTCCGGGGCTAGGTCGTTATAGAGCTTGCACATTCTGTCCAGGCTGGAGTTGAGCCGTAAGATGTTCGGTGCCTGGGCAGGTGGAATAAATACACGTTCCTTGTTGGGTATGGTGCAACTCTCAGTCCAACTTTTGCGAGGATATCAGGAACGTCATTGGTACCGTTCACTATTTTGTGGAGTAGACATAAGTCGCAACACAACGTTCGATGATTTTCGTTTTTTAGAGAAGGTGATATATTTGCACTTGGCGATGTTGAACCACAAGTTGTTTCCTGTGCACCATTGGAAGATAGAATTGAGATCCTGTTGCAACGCTATGTGATCAGCTGCAGTAGAACTAATCTAGAAGATTTTTAAATCGTCCGCAAATTATAATAAATTGCAATGTTTAATATAAAATGCAATGTCATTAATAAATAGAAGAAAGAGAATAGGCCCTAAATGTGACCCTTGCGGAACTCCTGAAGTCACAGTTATAACTTCTGAGAGGCAGTTGCTTATTTTAACATACTGTGAACGACCAGTTAGTTAAGAAGTGAGCCAAGAGAACAGGGGATTGTTAATGCCATATCGCCTGAGTTTACTAATCAAGATATTAGTATCGACCTGGTTGAAGGTTTTTCTAAAGTGTTCAAAAAAGAGAGTCATAAAACTTTATGCACGAAGTGTCGATATTAAATAACGAGATTGTACTTCTGTGGATCGAATCGCATCGCGCCAGCTGAACTGGTGGAGAACAACTAATTTTGTTTAAATATAAACAAGCCTTAAAAGTTTCAATGACGTTATTAGTTCGGTGTTACGTAATGTTTGAAGAAAACGTGTTTTTATTGTGCGTTCGAAAACTGTGCAAATCGAAGAAAAGGGCTGCAGAATCGTAGACGCAAAGTGAGGTTTATGAGGATGAATATGTCGTGTGTAAATGTATTGGAGAGGCAGAAAATATTCTGTGAAGATCGAAGAAGATGAACGTTCTGGATGCCCACGCACACAAAAAAACCGACAAGTAAAACTAAATATAATATTAAAAAGTCGAAGAGTGAAGAATGGCTGCATGAACCCGTATTTTTTTGTGGAATAATTTTACGTGAAATAACGTAACAAGAGCGTCGCGTTAAGCGAGGGTCTACTGTATATTGCTATAGTTTATAAATAACTATAGTAGTAAATAAACCTAACCTTAACACATAAGCAGAGAGCATATAATAATTCTTGAGTGAAATATAAAATCATTAAAAAATTATTTGCAAGTGCAGCTATGTCTATTTGAACAAGCTCGTGTAAAAGCACAATAGTTTGTCGGGCTTTCTTCATAAAGAACATTTTAGTATGAAACGTGTTGTGACAAAGCCATTTTTAAATTATAATGACTATATCATAGTTTTCGCTTTTATTACACAGTAATGAAAAAATGTTGGTACGTATGTTGCGGTAGAGTGCTAATAAACATTCAATTGTGTACCTTTGTTAGTACCTACATGAAGATAACTAGGACTGGGCTGGATTCACAGAAATTTAAAACAAAATCTACAGTTTTCATTTTTATTTGTTCTCTACTGCTATCTCGAGAAGTATAAAAACTAAAAGTTTGATTAAATTAGACAACAATTTCCATTTTATGAGAGAATGGTAATAAGCAAAGCATTATTTTTTCGAGCAGTGACATATTCTTTGCTAAGCTATCAAAAAATTGTGGTATAAATTGTGCACACAACTCCCTTTTCCCTAAATATTCACTGAGATGTACAGTTCTCGTAATATACGATTAGCCGTGAGATGCACAGAAGGGAACAAAGACAGTCGAAGAACAAAACGATACCACTTGCTCGACCGCGCTCGTTTCTCTTCCACTATTCCACCACAAAACTAATGCGTCTCATTTAAAGTCGAATCCTAGAACCCGTGTGGTATGTTTTAGGAATATTTAAATGTTCCTCTATCGTCTTTGATGTGATTCGATGGTTCTTCACTAGCTCAATGTTGGCGTCAACGCTTTTATGAGTTCGAGATGATATGAGACGCCCACTTCTCTCGTCATTTCGACTCTTTCCCGTCACTAAATCGAGCATACCATCTCAAGATATTAGAACGGTTCGAACATTTCTGTAAGTTTTCCATGCGATTTTGAAGGTTTCTGTGGTTGAAATACCAGTTTTTAAATAAAATTTAATCACATTTCATGACGTACAAAGTAAAGTCACTTTACTCTGCATGTGGTAAGATGCTAAACGGAAACTAACCTCACATTGGTGAATATAAATTAGGGGGTACTTAGGATATTTTCCAGTAAATCCGCACAATTATTTTAAGCGCAAAAAAGTGAGTCCTTAATCATATTGTCACGGGGTGAATTCAAGAACGGAATCTTTTCTACAAAATTTATTATATAATATTAATTTACATTAGAATACAATTGTTGGTCAAAATGGCTGTTGGTGTTGTCCGTTAAAAGCTGATGTAAGTCTCGTTCTTGCCCCGGCTTCTCCAGGATCGGTCAAACCACCCCAGGTATTCGCGCGAGGCGAACACGTAGAGAAGCCCTGTAGACGGCACTCACATCTCGTCTTGGTGACTTCAACAGCTGAGCTGGTCCTTGGGTAGCGTGATACAGACTGATGACTGGTCACAAGAATGACTACTATTTGACTACCAAGAATGACTAACTACGACTCTATGCCCTAAGACAATTTTATAACTGTTAACCAGGACACTATGACGTCAGGTCCTACCTCAATTGTTTTGGAAACATTATTCATTTGTGTAATTGTTGGCAGAAATTAAAGACCATAGTCATCACAATTGAATAATGTTTATCAACACATTAGAATGTAGTTCAAAACTTATGTTGACAAACACGTAACACATTCTTTAATTCCCAAAACCGTAAGCAACCTTGACTTACACGGCCTCAAGTCCGCTTAAGGAATTGAGACATTAGAACAGAATTATACCATAATTGTGACAATATGTACCGAGTAATATATATTCGAAGGTAAATCTTGCACAGTTATGTATTCATATACGGATGCTAAAACCACTACGATTGAAGCTTCTCTAAATTTGAAATAAAAAAATTGACATAAATGTAATGTTTTGTTTCACCTAAGCTGTTTTGAACATTAATAGCAGCGCACATATTTTCGAAGTGTGTTACATCAGGTGTACGAATAGCGTTAGGGCAGTACATATCTTGTGGTATATACGGCAACAATAAACACAAAACACGTTGCGCTGTCTATTGCTTATAAATTGAACCCTGTGTACGGAGCGATACATAAGAAATGAGTTATTTATGTAAAGATGATATATTGTATGTACGAGTACTTTGCTTTTATGCCTGTTCATAAGTATTCAACGCAACTCCATTCTTATTAAGTTGCGTTCTCCCACAACCAATAAACAAACTTTGTATCATTGAGCGAGTTGGTCCCTGGAAAATTCGTTCAAACCACAAGACATGGATTTTCTCTTTGAGTACTTTACTTTCTAGACTATATGAAGGATTATCATCAAAATTTTTATTTCATGTACCCTTTTCGCGTTTTTACTAACTTTTTATTAATGATGGAGTTGGATTAAACAACTTTTTATATGACTCGTTCGTATAAAAAATTGACTTGTGTGTAAAAAATCAAGTTATAAATGACTCAACCTTACCCAACGTTGTTCAAGTAATAATTAAGTTTAATATTTTAATATAATTTTATTGCACATTTTCCTTTCTCATAAGGCAAGATAGAAAGTATTGTTCTTAGACACTAAAAAGGATACTATACTTACGGGTTTTTATGGAACAAGACTTAAATTAAAATTCTCAAGGTTCTTCAAAAATAATGCAATAATAAAATAAAATTACTTCATGCCACACAACTGCGAATTCTAATGGTTTTCCAGACCTAGATAATAATCTGTCTACATAAGTCTCTAATAGAACATATTAAAACATTATATTTTACGTCTTAAAGTAATTAAATTGTAGAATATTATTTCCTTCATATTTTTAGTTTTTTGGGTGTTACGGCATCTAGGTTTTTAGAACCCGGTACAGTATTCTTCAGTGTTAGTTAGCGTTTTAGTGTAAATAGAATAAGAGAAGTCATTAATGTAGATTAGGAATAGAACTGGTCCTAAAATTGATTCCTGAGGTACGCCGAAATCAATTGTAGGAATATTAGAAGAAGAATTTTACAAATATTACCTATTTTTACAAACTGTTTTCTGTTTTTGAGGTAGAACTCTAAGAACAAGCAACTTTCTGAATTGAAGTTGTAAAATTTAATTTTTTCTAGTAATTCCGCGTGAGATTCACAGTCAAATGCTTTAGATCAGTGGTTCCCAACCGGGGGTGCGAGAAAGCATTTCGAGGAATGCGAGACGGTTTATAGAAATTTATAAAATTTATATAAAAAAATTATTGTATTTTGTATTATTGTTTTTGGGCAGAATAAAAATCATTATATATTTTTTCCCTGTATTATTATTATTATTTTTTTTTTTTAAATAATAATAAAAAATTATTTTTCAATAAGTATATTTTCTTTCTAATTTTATTAAGGTAAAGAACCGCTGAATGCTACATCAATCAATTTGATCAATTTTAAAGAAATATTCAGGCGATTTCCTTTTTTTTTGCTCTTCACTTTTTATTCTGACACAATTCTGAAAAAATCTGAACACATTTTTTATGGGGGTGCGGGAGCTTATTTTCACATTCAAAGGGGTGCTCACCAAAAAAAAGGTTGGGAACCACTGCTTTAGATAGATCCAGGAAAGTAGCAAGGCAAAATTCTTTGTTTTCGAGACATTCACAATACATTAATTAGAGTACTGAACAGCTAAAATTTATGGAAATTTATGATTTTTAATAAGTACCCAAAGTTTGTTATCACTTACTAAATACAGTCGATTCAGCTTAATCGACACATCGGGACTAGTACATTTTGTCCCGATTAAGCGGCTGGCCTAATTTTCCGAAGTTTCATAAAAATTAAAGAGATAGTGTTTTTTTTATAAGTATTTTATTTGATAAATTGCAGGAAAATAAAACAAGTCACAAAACTATACGTAGGCATACATATATATTAAAAAATTGATGTGAAGTGTGAATTTTCACACATTTCAGGGTTTTGCAGGTATTTAGTAAGTGAATGATGATTATTTTGGATGCGAAAACAAATTTTATATTAAAATATTTTTTTTTGTTAATTTTAATTCGAACGCCTAATACAATTATTTAGGTTTCTAAATATGTGCAGTATTTTTTTTATATAGCAAGGTACATTAAGAATTTTAAAAATTGCGCCTATGGTTGTTATAAGTTCCGCCCCTCTGATTTCGTGTACATTGAAACAGAATTAAATTATAATTTAAACAATTTCCACTGGCTATTAAATTTACGCTTTTAAAAATTAAATGCAACATTTGCCAAAATATAACTAGAATTTTGAAAAAATAATTTAAACAAGATAAAAATTTAAAAAAAAACAAAAAAAAATATAGTCTCACAGGGTTCGATCCCTTTCGGGTCGGGTTACTTCGGTGAAAAATCAACGTCTAATACCACAAGACCAGCAGACACGTTACAGTGTGGCGTGTTACAAAGCTATAACTTGTGTACATTATTAGCAAAAAATCACAAAAAATGCGTTTTTTTCCAAAAACATAATCTGATCAAAAATTCCTGTTGAACTATTCCGGTTCACACCAATGTACCTTACTTAGAATTTTTTCAGATTTTTAGTTTAAACCATCTGGGCTACAGGGTGTGGGACAAAAAATTTTTTGCACAATTTTGGCAAAAATCGCTTCAAAATAATTTATTTTGCAAAAATAAAAATTTGATCTTTAATCCACGTACCAAGGGCTTTCATTTGATACCCTATTCAGAATTATAAAAAAATATTTTTTTTTTCGATGAGCACATATTTGTTTATATTTTTAGGGGGATATGATTTTTAGATGTTTTAGTATTTTTCCTATATGCGGGTCAAAGAGTTGTATAAGCATGCCAAATTTCAACTATCTAGGTTTAGCCGTTTGGCTACAATTTTTACCGAACAGACAGACAGACAGACAGACAGACAGACAGACAGACAGACAGACGACAAAATGACGGTATAAGGGTTTTTTGGTCATACCTACAAAACCCTAAAAATTATATACGTACTACCTCCAATGTGTCAAATCCTTTCTTGGCATCCCGGTAAGGGTTACATCAGTGAGTCACTACACTAAATTTACGTTAACTCGACCACAAAAACCACGCTTATACATAATGATGTCAAAGTGAATCCCCACACCAACGTGAATCTCCAGCGCCACGGGAATTCACACGATTACTGTCCCAATTAAACGGAATATTGTCCCGAAAAAGCGAAGGAAATTTACGATATTTCCTCGGTTTTGTTTCCGTTCTTTAGGATTTGTCCTTAATAAGCGGCTGTCCCGATTAACCGGTGTCCTGATTAAGCGGAATCGACTGTACTTACAAAATCCTGAAATATATGAAAATTTACACTTCACATCAATTTTTTGTTTATAACTATTAAACAATTAGAGCACTAAATTCAATATAAACGGCACCAAATAGCACTAAATGGGTTCTATTTATATATAGGCACAAACATATTTTGTTCTGTGACATTGGCCCAGCCAAATTCACAGACATAACTTTGTGTAGAATATGTAATAGAAAAATACCGAAAACCATGTTGATGAACTTTATTAGATATCTAATCACATGAAGTCAAAGGAAATTTTATGCTAAGTACATGTGTATAACAAAAGAACGATAAAGGGTAAATTTGTAGCAACTCGTCCTTTTTAATTTATTTTTAGTTGCATTTCTGTGGTAATTAACTTGTACCTTTAGCTTTTACTATTCCTACACAATTCATTTCAATTTAGATTCAGTAAAGATCTGGCAAGTGTGTCAAAAACATTTGTATTAATTTATAAAGGCATAATTTACTACATTGTTCCGCTGATGTTTACTTGCGGTTTTGATAATAAATTTTAACAGAATATGTAAAAGATATTTTAACATTTAGGTACGCCAATTCTGTCTGCCATATGAAATTAGGTTAGCAAAAATAAAGACATAAATACTTAAACAGAGAAATATGATTTATATGAATTGTTTCGCAACATTTCAGATGGTTAGTCTACTATGTTATCTAGAAACATGTTCAGTTTTAATTTTTGGTACATTTTCATGAATCTAGAGGCGTACCTGGGGGTATGGCAGGCATGGCACGTGCCCTGGGCACCACTTGAAGGGGGCGCAAAATGGCAAAAAAATAATAAAGGAAAACAAAACAAAAAGAATAAAAAAAGTAAAAAAGCATTTTGCCCCTTTAGGGGTGAAATTATTTTTAAAAAAACTCAAGAAGTTTCTGAAGATTTTAAAAAGACACTTATATGCCAAAACGAAATGTTATCTCAATAAACATAGGAAATGCGAAGCGTTCTACAATTGACCCCGAATGTAGATTTAAGGGTTGTTTAGGGCAAAATTCTGAATTTCGTTCATAAATATTTGTAACCTTTAGAAGCAAAAACTAAGTCGATATCTTATTCTTTCCAAGATACATTGAGGAATCCTTGAAATCATATTTCACCCCATTAGGGGTCGAATTTCAAAAAATTTCTTGTTTTTGGGTGCTTACATCATGTAGAAAATATGCTTTCCGAATTGCATGACTATGTCCAAGGGACGTTTTATAGAATAAAAAATAGCAATTTACTCCTTTCGGGGTGGAATTAAAAAAATATATTATTAATAAAATATATAAGATATTTTAAGTTTTTAAATTAACAGTTTTAATCCCGAAACACACCCTTGGAATGAGAATTTTGAGATGCTATACGGCCTCTGTTCGAATCCTGGTTTTAATCTATTATCATACTAAATTTGGTTAAAATATGTCAAACTGTTTTTAAAAAAGATTCGTCAAGTTCATAACTATCAGCAAAAATAAAAAATATATAATATAGATGTTGTCTCGTTCTATTTGAGTATTAAATTCTATACTATTAAATTCCTATCAACTCTCTGCATATTTAATAGATATTCCAATGGTCCAATATAATTAAAAACAAAATTATTAATTTCTCGTTTCTAGTGGGACTTTTTTGAGATTTTTCTAGTTATGATGAAGGCATTTCCTACCTGTATGCAAAATTTCAACTCGGTAGCATGTCTGGAAGTGGGTTAGAATTTCCGGACATACCCACAAATATTGAGTTTTATATATAAAGATTTCCAGCCAAGTTATTTTAAATTTTAATTTTCAAAAAGTGGATGTGACATGTTTAGATAGGGGCACAATTTTAATGTTTGCCATGGGCGCCATTTACCCTAGGTACGCCCCTGCATGAATCGGAGACTAAAGACACAACTATATGCAAAAGAGTACCAAATTGAAATAGTGCTCAAAGCAAAAAAAAAAAAGGAACTGCATCCTAATCCCGACAAAAAGGAAACATATACTAAATCAAAGTATTGACAAAGAAACAAGGATTTGAAATCAAAGTGACAACAAAAAAAAGGATACAAAATTAAAGTGACAAAAAAAAAAAACATCAAATGGTGCTCCCTTCACAGACGCCCGCCTAAAACACGCCGCCCATGGAACGTGCCATGCTTGCCATAAAAAAAATGTCAACATTTAATTTCAAATTTTAAACTGTTGTCAGCTTCTTCGGAATCCTCTTGGCTTCCTTCAACTTCTGCTGGGTTTGAAGAGCAATATTTATCATTATCTTTAAATACAGTAGAGAAATGGCGCAATGATTCATTTTGATTCCATTCAGAACCATAATGTGATGTAATCAAATTTCATATACTTTTTATATTATTTGGTTTTAATGGAACACCAAGTTTCAATTCTGTATGCTTCATTAGTCCTATTTTCCTTTTTTTACAAACTGATTTACCTTCACAAATATCACTGCGGTTAAATGATTCTCCTCTCACTAAAATTATATCGGAAGTTCCTTTTGTTGTATGGTATATAATAAACCTTGACGCAGGTTGAAACTTGAAAGACCAGGATCTATCATTGTTTAATTGTTTAATTAATTCCATATCCACTGAACTAACTTTATTATTAATAAATTATTCGCAGAATTTACTTAAACAACGCAATAAACTACCTCATGCAGTTTCATAGATCCAAACTAATTCTATTTCTGTTAGTCCATACTTGCCAACATTGCGAGACAACATCTGATCCGACCTCTGTTTGATCTTTGGCTCTGATGGATATGTCGCATTTTGCACTAAATTTGTCTGTGAACATCTCGCACTTGTATGGCAAGCCGTTTTAACATTTAATATTAAGTTAGTGTCATCTTCAAAATATTACCTATCTCATAGCAATACTTCGAATTTCATTTACAATGAAATACATTTACAAACATTTTCATGACATACGTACATTTTTCAACTAATTTCTATGAGAGTGGAATAAATTTAGTATTAAATGTTAAAACGGCTTGCCGTGTAAGCGCGCCGAATTAGTATTTATTACATATTACACAAAATTAAATAATAAAAATCTTTCACTCTCATAGAAAATAGTTGAAAACTGTTCGTATCTCATGAAAATGTTCGCAGTTTTATTTCATTTACATTGAAATTGGCCGTTTTAACATTTAATATAAGATCATGTGTCATAGAAAATATTTATAAAATGTTCCTATCTCACATACCAGGTCTACAAGTATGAAATGCGGATTTTTTTCAAACTTGCCGCGCAAACAGAGTGTATAGTTCAAAGTTTCAACACATATGGCGTTTTGTTAAGTTATCATTAAGTGTCAAATGCGTATAGGTTATAATTTGAAAAGTGATCACATAGTTTTGTTTTACTGTGTTAAAAATATCAAATTTTGTGCCAGATAAAGAGCATTCGCGGACAGTACTACTGTTTTGTATTCATTTGAAAAAAACTGTTGCTGAATCATACCGACTGTTTCGAGAAGCTTATGGTGAATATGCTCCATCGCAAGATACGTGTGAACGATGGTTTCGGCGTTTCAAAAGTGGTGACTTTGATCTTACAGACAAAGAACATGGAAAACCTCCAAAAAAATATGAAGATACAAAATTGGAAACATTGCTACAGGAAGACGATAGTCAATCACAAAAACAACTAGCAGAGCAGTTAGGCGTTAGTCAACAAGCTGTTTCCAATCGCCTACGAGAGATGGGTAAGATCCAGAAAGTCGGCAGATGGGTTCCACATGCATTGAATGAGAGGCAGATGGAAAAACGCAAAAACACTTGCGAAATTTTGCTTGCACGATACAAAAGAAAGTCTTTTTGCATCGTATCATTACTGGCGATGAAAAATGGATTAATTTTGAAAATCCCAAACGCAAAAAATCATGGGTGAACCCAGGCTCACCATCCACATCAACTGCAAGACCGAATCGCTTTGGCAATAAAACAATGCTCTGTACTTGGTGGGACCAAAAGGGTGTGGTCTATTATGAATTGTTAAAACCTGCTGAAACAGTTAATACCCAACGCTACCAACAACAACTGATCGAATTGAACCATATTCGCTGCTCATAAAACGACCAGAATACGGAAAAAGACAGCACAAGGTAATCTTTCTTCACGATAACGTTCCATCACATAAGGCAAAAGCAGTTTGCAACACATTGGAGGCACTCAAGTGGGAAGTGCTACCCCATGCCGCTTACTTACCAGACTTGGCCCCTTCAGATTACCACTTGTTCGCATCGATGGGTCACGCAATTGCCGAGCAGCACTTTTGTTCATATGAAAATGTGAAAGAATAGATGAATGGTTTGCGGGGAAAGGGGAAGAGTTCTACTGGCGAGGTATTCACAAATTGCCTGAAAGATGGGAAAAATGTATAACTTCTAATGGAGCATACTTTGAATAAATAAACTTTTACTGTTCTTTTGAGTTTAATGTGTTTTATTTAAAAAAAAAAAAACGCATTTCATACTTGTAGACCTGGTAAATATATTCTATGACACATGATCCTATTATTAAATGTTAAAACGGCTTGCCATACACTTGTATGAATTTGATATAGAAAATCAAACAATAAAAAACAAAACTGTATTTTTACAAAATGAGACTTTTCGCTCCGAGAACACCTGTTCCAAAACCTCTTAAATATACGCATCTCTTAGAAAAATCACCATTGGTGATAATTTACAAATGACTGTCAAGTTGTTTAATAAAATATTTTGTCATATTTTGGAAACACCGCTAGAAATTAGTTGGTTGTGAGAACAAGATTTCAGTAAGCAAAGGTTAGAATCGCTTAAGCTCTATTTGATATGAATGGGATTATGGTTGCTGACAGTAAACAATTTAGCAAGAGGATTTCAGATTGGAAGCATTCTCAATAAATTGAACAGATGATATGAATTCACTTAAGTAGAAATTTTGTTGAATTTATATGACGTTACGGTGGTACACAATTTATAAAGTTAGCTCTAGACACTTAGTTTTAAAAAAACTAGTGTCAAGTCTGAATATTTACTCGTTTCAGTATTTCGTAAATATCTAGTAAAGGAGAACATTTTAGTGTACATTTTTAATAATAGCATTTTTATGCAAATAAGTATTTGGTTACCGACTATTTTGATTTATAATTTCTAATTCAAATTCTAGATAAATTTTAATATGGTCTTCATCTTAAGATATATTCATTGTTGGAAGAATTTTGTGCAAAACTAAGACTTATAATAATGCAAAAAATTGATGTGAAGTGTGAATTTTCACACATTTCAGGGTTTTGCAGATATTTAGTAAGTGAATGATGATTATTTTGGATGCGAAAACAAATTTTATATTAAAATTTTTTTTTTGTTAAATTTAATTCGAACGCCTAATACCATTATTTAGGTGTCTAAATATGTGCAGTATTTTTTTTTTTTTTTATATAGCAAGGTTCATTAAGAATTTTAAAAATTGCGCCTATGGATTCCATTGGTTATTATAAGTTCCGCCCCTCTGATTTCGTGTACAATGAAACAGAATTAAATTATAATTTAACTGGTTCAATTCTGAAACAATTTCCACTGGTTATTAAATTTACGCTTTTAAAAATTAAATTCAACATTTGCCAAAATATAACTAGAATTTTGAAAAAATAATTTAAACAATATAAAAATTTAAAAAAATATATATAATATTTTCTCTTCTCGCAGGGTTCGATCCCTTTCGGATCGAGTTACTTGGGTGAAAAACCAGCGTAAAAACCACTACACCAGCATACACGTTCCAGTGTAGCGTGTTACAAAGCTATAACTTGTGTACATTATTAGCAAAAAATCACAAAAAATGCGTTTTTTTCCAAAAACATAATCTGATCAAAAATTCCTGTTGTACTATTCCGGTTCACACCAATGTACATTACTTAGAATTTTTTCAGATTTTTAGTTTAAACCATCTGGGCTACAGGGTGTGGGACAAAAAATTTTTTGCACAATTTTGGCAAAAATCGCTTCAAAATAATTTATTTTGCAAAAATAAAAATTTGATCGTTAATCCACGTACCAAGGGCTTTCATTTGATACCCTACTCAATTATAATAAAAAAAAAAAAAATTTCGATGAGCACATATTTGTTTATATTTTTAGGGGGATATGTTTTTTAGATGTTTTAGTATTTTTCCTATGTGCGGGTCAAAGAGTTGTATAAGCATGCCAAATTTCAACTCTCTAGGTTTAGCCGTTTAGCTACAATTTTTACCGAACAGACAGACAGACAGACAGACAGACAGACAGACAGACAGACAGACAGACAGACAGACAGACAGACGACAAAATGACGGTATAAGGGTTTTTTGGTCATACCTACAAAACCCTAAAAATTAATCCAAGGAAAAATAATTCGAATTTAAGGTTTAACCTTACCTGTGGAATAAATGTTTGAAAATATTACCATTCTTAACTCACGAGTGCGCTACTGGTAGCCTTGTAATCTAATAAAACAAAAAAAATAACAAAAAATATAGCTATAGTCGTAAGATTTCAGTATAGAAAGATTTCGCTAACCTGCTTTCGCACGTATCTTACATATTATATAATTTATAGTTGATTTTATTAACTTCAGCCATATTTTAAAAATAAAATAAAAGCATCTGTACTAAATAAAAATATGAAATATTTAGTGAAACGCAACTATACTTTTTGGAAGAAAACTTTGGTTGTAATCTTAACCCCCTGCTGCCAGTTTCTTAATAGTGATTAATGTTTATAAAAAATTAAAATTTATTTTCGTTCCTTGTTTTTAATATTGTTTTCAAGATATAGATTGTTAGTATATATTATGATTAATGATGCTGTGAGATTTTTATCAGTTATGAATTGATTTTAGTAGTGGGTGGGCCGTTTAAATTACAAAATTAAGATATACTTTTTTGCTATTAATACTATTTGAATCTGATAAATGAAAAGTTTTGTTTATTTTCTTAATTTGTCATTGTGATATGAAACATCTCCGTGGTTACTATTTGCGATATTGTTGTTTATAAATTCAATATTATAATTAACTTACTTACTTAATAATACCTCGAGTGAGGGAGATATCCGACGTCCTGATAATATTTAACGTGAGAAATTGATTGATGGAGTATTCTAATTAAAATGAATGCTTGAGAATTATAATTAGGGCTATTTTTGGAAGTTAACAAAACATTTTAGTGTTTATTAAATAAACTAATGGTGAAATTCTGTTTATTTTACTATATATACAATAACTTCATAGATCTGTAGTTGAATATTCAAGAATTTATAATATTTAGTATTCTGTACTGTCAACTGTAATTTGTGGAGTAACAGAATTCATAAGTTTACCTTCTTACAAATGTCATACACAACGTTGCCGGTTAAAAAAAAGCTACTATGAACTCTTTTATTATAAATATTGCAGTGTACTAATATTAAATCAAATTATATTGTTCTACATTATTTAATAGATAATATATACAATATATTCCATTATTCCTCATTATTATATACAGACCGGTACTGACTTTTGGCTGTGAGACCTGGACACTTTCAAGAAGAGAAAGGAGTAAAATACAAGCTTTGGAGATGAAGTATTTAAGAAGAGTAAAGTAACACCCTTTACTTTACACCCTTTAAAGGGTGTCACTAAGATGGATAAAATCAGAAATACAGATACTCAGTATAGAACTAATAGAACAATTTATAGAAAACAGACAACTGGCCTGGTGGGGACACATGCAAAGACTCCAAGACGCAAGACAAGTGAAGCAGATCTGGGAGACCAAAAAGCACAGAAAGCAAAGATTACGAAGATCAAGAAATACATGGGACAGAACAGTAAAAATGATACTAGAGAAAAGAGGAAAAACGATTATAGAAGCTAAAAGAATGACAAGAAACAAAAAAGACGGCGAAATTCGTATATAAGCCCGTACTGTTATAATAAAGAAAAGGAGGAGAAAAGAAAGAAATACAGCCTACACCATACTATGGTAGAAGGTTTTTAGATCAGCCGGAGCACTAAGGGTTCCGCGGAGCACAGGTTGGGAACCGCTGATATAGATGATAAATAAGAAGTAAGTATTAGTTTATAAAGATTAAAAAAAGGGGCAGGCTAACATTTCATGGGTTCTGAGCCTTTTTGTGGACTGTCTTTTTTTTACCCTTTTTGTCGAAAATGTCAAAATTTTAGACCGTAACTCAAAATTGATCCTATATTTGTGATCTAAGGCTAAAAATATATAAGTATACCAATTTTCGAACAAAAATTAAAAAAAAAATTCTTCCAAAATTTTGAAAATTTGGTCAAAATTTTTTTGACTCCGATTTTAGCCAAAATATATTTTTAGGCTAATTTTGGGGTGAGGATTATGAAAAAAATATTTAAAAAATTCATGCTTTCCTAGTTTTTGAGTTAGAACTGATTTAGGTCAGTTTTTTGCCTATAATGCCAAAACTTTTGCCCAAACTTCAAAATGGACCAAATTTTCTTGATCTCTGACCAAAAATACATATTTGTACCAATTTTCAATAAAATTGGAAACAAAAATTTTTTACTTCAAAATCACGATTTTTTTAAGGTCTACCCCTTACGACTTTTTGGATTTTTGGCCATTTTCAAGGATATTGGATTACTGCCCCTACAAAACTTAATAATATGTTTAATTAAGCCCAAATTTTTTCTTAGACTAAACAGTGTAGTAGAATTTTAAAATTTCAAGCCGCATATTTATATCTCTAACCATTTTTTTGTTTGCAATTTTCAAAAATTTCAAAAAAAAAATTAAAAAAATGAAAAATCTTCAAAAAAATTTTTTGTTTCAAAATTTGGTTACAAGTAAATTAGGACCTCAAGATTTCAAAAATTTCAACCGCAGGTCTTTATTGCATTTCGTTTTTGAGATATATTCATGCGAAGATGAATATTTCTATAAATCACGCCATATTAAAATTTGTCATAATTTTAAAATACGCAAAACGAGTAAGGCCTCAAATTTTTTCTAGTCTTAATAAACTACAAGGAATCAAAAAATTCTAGCGTCAGGTTGTTTTCTCTAATCGTTTTTGAGTTGTGATTTTTTTAAACTCACAATTTTCACAAATTATGTAAATTATGCCATAAAAAAATCGTCACAATGTCAAAATGCATTAAACGATTAAAGCCCCAATTTTTTTCTAGACTAAATAAACTACAAAAAATCCAAAAATTTCAACCGCTGGTCGCTATCTCTAACCATTTTTGAGTTGTGATTTTTTTTATTTTACAATTTTCACAAATAATGTAAATTATGCCATTCAAAAAATTGTCATTATATTAAAACGTTTTAAACGATTAAAGCCCCAATTTTTCTCTACACCAGTGGTTCCCAACCTTTTTTACTTGCGGAGCCTTTTTTAGAATCAATTTCTAAGACGGAGCCCCTAGGCCTACCCTATGTCTTACAAATTAATGGTGTTTAGAAGTAATGTTACGGGGGAGGGGGTAGATTTTTTAGTTAATATAAATTCACTCTACTC
The DNA here is from genome assembly GCA_963971575.1 of Liopterus haemorrhoidalis. Lineage (NCBI taxonomy): Eukaryota > Metazoa > Arthropoda > Insecta > Coleoptera > Dytiscidae > Liopterus > Liopterus haemorrhoidalis. The sequence goes on from OZ020614.1 coordinate 65,041,475, forward strand.
TTTCACAGCTCACATTTTGATAGATAGACAGATTTTTATAAAATGAAGCAAATAATCAAAATACACGCAGATTATTCAAACAAAAATCCATCTCGCCGATCACATTCCAGCTAATCATAGAGTCATTAACTGGCTGGAGTCAGAAATCACTTGGACATACATACAACTTGGCCAATATTCTTTCAGAATGTCATTTCCAGTTTTATTATTTTGATTCTGTTTGTTATTTCTAATACTTTTGATGTTATTCAATTTTTATTTATTTTATTTCCTGGAACGGCTGCGGAGCCCCTGAGAAGTGCACGCGGAGCACAGGTTGGGAACCGCTGCTCTAAGTGCATGCCTTATTTCGTGACAATTCATTATGACATAAAAACAAGCTTAATCAATTCTGTAAAAAGTTACTGTGTAGTAATGTTACTACAAGATAAAATATTATAAAAAGTATAATGACTTCCATACATGATAGTAACTAAACTTGCTCATAGTGACAAATTTAGTTACTATGATCATAGTAACTGAGTTACAGAATTGGTCTGTATATTACCATAAGTTGAGAACAAAGAGGCACCTCTAATTTTCCATTCAATATATTTAAAATTTAAATACACAAACTCAAGAAAATAAATGACCTATGCAAATGAAAATATCTTTAAATCAAACCTCATTATTATATATAAGGTCTCTTTATTAAATAAATCACCAAAAAGGACTAATTTAAATAAAGCCTGCATATGAAGGACCCTTATGTGCACAGTGTTGTGTCATTGAAACACCACGTGGGTTATGGGTGTCTGTTATACTGTATAAAATCATATTTCATGAAGACTACTGCCAGCATATATACAGAGTTAGGCGAGGTTGAGAGGGAGGGGGATTCTTAGGAACAACATTAATCAAGGCATTTACAAAACAATATAGTACAGTGGAGTAAAAAACAATTTATACTGTATCATTACAGCTAGGAGAAGAATAAATCTTTTCTCCACCTTCACGTTATTGAGCTGTTCAAAATTAGTTTTAAAAACGCCTTGTGCTTTAATTATTGGAAATTTTTGTTTAAAAATGTAAAATTGAATATTTTACAATGTATTTTAATGAAAGCATAAAAGATCGTGGACAAGGGATGGTGAGCCGTCACAAGCGTTCGCGAAGCGAGGATTGACGCCGAACAAGGTGATGCTGTGTGTGTGGTGGGACTGGAAGGGAATCGTCCACCATGAGCTACTTCCAGTTGGTCAGACGATTGATTCTCAACCCTACTGTGGACAACTAAAGAGATTACGCCAGGCAATTGAAATAGAACGGCCCGAATTGAATAATAGGAAAGGGGTTGTCTTTCATCATGACAACGCAAGACCACACACTTTGATAACCCGTCAAAAATTGCGAGAGCTTGGTTGGGAAATTTTGTTGCATCCACCGTATAGTCCAGATATAGCACCCTCTGACTATCACCTATTCCGATCTCTGCAGAATTCTCTCAATGGAATTAAGCTGGTTTCAAAAGAAGCATGTGAAAACCATTTAATTTAGTTTTTCAACCAGAAACCACAGAGTTCTTCACCGATGGCATCATGGCTCTACCCGAAAAAGGCCGAAACGTTGTCGATAATAATGGAGCATATTTGGTTTAAATAAATTCATTTTCATACTATAACAAAACCAGTTGAATTTTACTAAAAAAACGAACTTTTTCCCAGATCTGAAATTTCGGAATTTGCACCTTCCGATTTCACACATATCAGCTCAGGAATTAATTCACAGTCGGATTTTTAAATAAATGCTGCCCAGATATGCTTAGAAAATTCTTACAATACAAAAATCTATATTTATAAAAAAAAAAATTGATGTGAAGTGTGAATTTTCACACATTTCAGGGTTCGCAGGCATTTAGTAAGTAAAAAAATTGCGCCTATGGTTTCCATTGGTTGTTTTAAGTCATATCCTCCGCCCCTCTGGATTTCGTATGCATTGAAACATATAATTAAATTATTCCAACAATTCCCACTGTTTATTAAATTTGAGCAAATTAAATGCAACATTTGTGAAAATATAACTAGAATTTTGACAAAATAATTTAAACAAAATAAAAATGCAAAAAAACAGAAAAAATAAAATTGTCTCCAGCCCGGAAGTGAACTCTAGTTTGCAATTTAGGAAGCGAGAAGGCTAATCTTTAGACTATGAACGCTTACTCGACTATGTTACATAACGTATTAAACATTTTACACCGTCAACCAAAAAATGCGTTATTTTCCGAAAACATAATCTGATGAAAAATTCCTGTTGTACTATTCTGGTTCACACCAATGTTCATTACTTAGCATTTTTTCAAATTTTTAGACTACCACCTCTGGCTTACTGGGGGTGGGACAAAAAAAAATTGCACAGTTTTGGCCAAATTTTTATTTTTTCAAATTTGTTTTTCAAGATTCAGCGATAATCTGTTTAAGACATTTTGTCGCATAAAATAGTCATATAAACGATATATATTAGGCAGTTTAACATCAAAAATACTATATATAACACATAAAGGGAAAGACTTATGACAGTGTAATCTTCAGCAATATGCAAACAACCTTTCTGAAAATTGCATGAATGTTCAGGTAATGTAGGTTAGAGCCCTACTCAAGATTTGGGATAATCTCAAACCGCAATTCCCGAGGCCCATTCTCCTCTCTGAATATACAAGAACCAAGCCAAATTAGCTAACTGTTAAAATAAATTATTACTTAATTATTATCCACTTATTCTATACATTATTCACTTCAATTTCATTCACAACAATCTCAACTCATTCTGATATTTCAATTTTGAAAATTTAAAACGGTAAAGATTTATTTTAAAACAATGAAAATAAAAAAAAAATTAAGTTAAACTTGGTTTTTAACGATAAAAACTAACCATATAGCATATGTTCTTCAAATATTTTTCTTCAAAATTTATTTTTCTCTTCCGTTATTTTTTAATTTATTGCTTTGAAAAATGTAAAAATATTATTGTGATTTGTAAATAAATATAACATTTTTGTTTATTTTATTTTAAAAAGTAAGTGACGTGAGCTCCCATGTGGTCACACATGTTGTATGATGTATGTTGTGTTTTATGATAAAATTTCTGGTTATATTTTACATCAGAGTAACGAAACTGGTTTGCATTTTATAAAAGTGATACAGGCGACTCGTTTCACTCACTAGATATTTGGTTGCTTATCAAAAATGCAACACATTAAATATGACTGGGAAGATCAATTTTCCAATTATTGAAAACGCTATTTGTCTCATTTTACTATTCCAATTTGGTGCCAAGTATATGAGATCGGCCTGATTATATTCAATATTTTTAAAACGTAGCAATAAAAAATTAAAGTGAATAGAATGGTCCCAGAAATCCCTCGGAATTTTCTCTTTCCGATACTGTGCAGTCAGCCAAGGGTTCGGCACAACCTCGATGTAATACTGAACTGTGACAGAAGGTTCGGCATAACTGTCCAGTGTTAACTCTGTGTCGTGCAAGTTTTTTGTCACGTGACCTCTGTGCAGACTGTGCAAGTAACTCAAAGACGAACACTTTGTTCAGATTGTGCCGTTATTCAAACTATTATTCTAATCTATTTTTTTTTTGTAAACAAATGAATTATATGTGTGTGATTACATCAAGTCTGTCTCCTGCTAATTGTTTTGTACGATAATATATAAATGGCGCATGAAGGTTTTGGGATGCTTTTAAGTAATATAAAAGAAATTTTATTTTATGAGGAAGACAATTCAGAAGAATTTTCCAAACCAGAAAATATTTTGGAAAAAGTATTTGAATATGCAGAGAGTACTGTTCCAAACATGACTACAAATCAATTTAAAGTACATTTCCACTTGAATCCAGAAAATTTTGAGTATTTTTGAGTTTATTTACATGTTCCATGATGAGGTTCATGTCTGTACTATTTATGTTGCAATTGTTGCAGGCATAAACAATGTTATCTTGATTGTTTTCATTATAATAACTTGTATTTTTACCGCGAAAAAACACTATTGCACAGACTGTCGCACGATCTGAAATTGTGACGATTGTGCAACACAAACTGCACTGCACAGTATATGCCGAACGATCTTCGTGCAGCACAGAGCACACAGAAACTTTATGACGAACGCTTCTTGTGTAAATTATGCAGAATGTGTAGATTATTAGCTTATGCCGAACGCACCTAGAGTCATTGTTTTAGTAGCGTTTTAAAAAATAAAACGTGTTAAAATAAATAATTTCAAAAAACTTGAGTCCTTTCCTTAATCTACGACTTAAGAGCTTGCTTTTGATAGCACACAATACATTTTAAAAAAACACAAAAATAATCGATAATTTTGAAAAATTCCTGCTTTATTGAGATTTTTTTTACAAGGTCAACCCCCTTTGCTAAATAAAATGGGGGACAAAAGTTTCTTGGCCAAAATCCCATAAAAAGAATATCGATTTTTAAAACATAAAAATTTGCCTGTTTATCCATGCAAAGTTTCATTTATACCCCGCTCAAATTAACATAAATACAGATAGACAGACAAACAAAGACAGATGAGTGACGTTATAAGGGCTATTTGGTGGTCATACTTACAAAACGTTTAGTTCGTTTAGTTTTTAATAAATAAGTACAGTAATACCCTACTTACGCTACCCCGACTTACGCGAACTCTGAGTTACGCGGATTTTGATTTTTTCGTTTCACAACACTGCCAACCGCTATTTTCAGTGTATCTCTTGCTGTGATACGTATTGTACGCGTTTCGCGCGAACTCTATGAGCACGATTACGATTCTACGATCGACGAAAGTTACGAAAGATTGTTTGGTTATACGTTATCTAAAGCCTTAAAAAAATATGTCGTCCAAATGAAGTAAATCTTATTCTCCTGCACATAGTAAGAAGGGAAAAACGATATCTTTGGAATGTAAACTCAACATTACCAATGATTTTGATAGCAGAATGACAGAAGGTCTCAGCTTAATTGAAAAGGAAATTTTAGAAACATAGACTCCAACGAAGCACGCGTTATAAAGCTACAAAGCAAGGAATGAAAAAAGTTTCTACGAAGAAATTTGGCATGAAAAAAAGAAGGTATTGTATTGTTAGATTTTATGAAGCCATCGACATATTTTTTTTACGTAACTCATTTATTTTTTTAATATATTGTATTAATATGTATAAAGAACTGCAAATTTACTAAATATTTTTCTTCTAAACTAATTTTTTTGTTAGTCCTTGGTCCCAATTAAACAAAATTTATATGTATTTATATGCAAAGTTGTACCCCGACTTACGCGAATTCGACTTGAGCGATTTTCGTCGGACCCATCTATCGCGTAACTTCGGGATATTACTGTATATGATTGTTTGTTCCGGGGTTGGGGGGGGGGGGGGTATGCTCAATCTATTTGTCATTAAATGCCACCAAAGTTTAATATTCTACTCAGTAATGTGATTACAGAATTGTATTGTAGATGGTAGGACGATTTAGGTATGGATTAGGTTGTCATGTCTTTGTCAAATGGTATGTTGTCAAATACTGTCTTCAACTAATCGAGTGCATTGATGGTGCTTGAATGAGTTTACGTGACAGTACATCGGTATGGACTCTAGGAGACCGTAATCTCAAACTATGCGCGCTTACTAAGGCATTAGGTTCGCACTGGAACTGTTCTACGGAGAAACTAACATGATATGAGACGTAGCGTAGATATACAAGTGACCGAATACTGACCAGTGACTGAATTTCGTGGAAAATTTCAAGGGGATCCACGGGATATGGTGTTTTCTTATACAAGGTGTCTCAAAAGAAATTTTATATTTAGTGGATCGATTAAAAAAAAAGTAAGCCGTATATAGAAAAAATGTTTATTAATTATTAAAATACACTTTTTGGGGATTTATTTCTTAAAAATAATATCGTCTAAATGTAGACCCTCGCGTTCTCGGCACTCATTTAATCGAACAGTAAAATTACTTATGACGTCTCGGCAGGTGGACTCAGGGATGGCTGCCATTTCGTGACGGATATTTTCTTTCAAATGCGCCAGTGAAGTCGGTTTATTGGCGTAAACTTTAGATTTAAGATAACCCTATAGGAAAAAGTCCATAGGGGTTAAATCTGGACTGCGTGGAGGCCAATTTATGTCACCTCTCCGGGAGATCAATTTGCCTGAGAAAATTTCACGAACACGTGGCAGAGACATATTGGACGTGTGTGAAGTTGTTCCGTCCTGTTGGAACCATGTTCTTTGGTTATAGCCAGGAAAGTTTTGCAGTTCAGGTACCAAGAAGTTGTCTAACATCTCCACATAACGCTCTGAATTCACAGTAACTGCACGCCCCCTTTCGTCTTCAAAAAAGTAAGGGCCGATAATTCCTCGCGCCGACATCGCAGCCCATACGGTCACTTTAGGCGAATGTAGGGGTTTCTGATGTTTGCGTTTCGGATTCGTTGCATTCCAGTAGCGGCAGTTCTGCTTATTTACGTGGCCATTAAGATGAAAATAAGATTCATCCGAAAACAAAATGTTGGTAAACATTCTTCTTTGAAAAATCGTAAACCTCGAAAAAGTAAGTTTGCAAACTACTGATTTTTCATACACTTTTTAGTAGGTTTTTAGTGAGATTTAGTATTGGGGAGGAGTTTTATGCCGATGAGAGTTTTGAAAAATAAACAGAACATTTACTTCATTGAAACATAAAATAATAAATACAGAAAAATAAATATTACGTTCTAATAGGAATTCTAATATGCCCGCTGTTTAAAAAAGTAAATCGAACATAAAACTGGAATCAAACAGTGGCGGACTTTCGCAAAGACAAAAAAGACAACGAACCTTTCCCCTTTCCCCTTCCCTTTGAACGCCTCTAGGTTGAGGGCCCGTAAATCAAAAATGTATTGGGCCCGGCGTTACAGTTACAAACTGTTACATTTAAAAAAATAAACTAAAATACATACTACAAATTCATAGTTAATTCTATAAGGAACAGAATAACTAATGAGGCAGAAAAAGTATTAGAATATTACAAGTATATAATATATCGGTATTGACAAAAGCAAAATAAAGGAGAAAAATCAATCAATAGACTCTTTCTTAGTAAGTAAGAGCCTGTGGAAACTGGTTAAGTATGTCGGAGGTAAAACAGGCTTAGAAATAACGAACGAATTAATTAATGAGAATGAACTGAAACGGAGAAAAATAGAAGAACAAAGTACCAAAAGAATTGGAGTACAAGAACAAATACAAAGTCAAAGACTGTAATTTCTGTAAATAAAAGAAAAATATTAAGAAAAACTAGATGAGAACTTTCAAAATAGAAAAATAGGAGCAACAATAGATGAAACCTGGAAACGCATCAATCAATGCGTGCTGAAATCAGCTAATAAAACCTGTGGAATAACAAAAATAGGAAACGAAAATGTAAAAAGAACTACCTAGTGGACGGAAGAAGTATGAAACCTTATTAAGATATAAAAAAAAATTGATGTGAAGTGTGAATATTCACACATTTCAGGGTTTCGCAGGTATATAATAAGTGAAGGCGGTATGCTGAGTGTGTAGGACAAATTTTACTTTTTAGTAATCACGGCAAAATGAACGATATTTTTAAAATAATTTATCGTCTGTTAATCATATAATAAGAGTGGTTATTAAATTTACGCTCATAAAAATTAAATACAACATTTGTCAAAATATAACTAGAATTTTGACAAAATAATTTCAACATAATAAAAATGCAAAAAAAAAACAGAAAAAATAAAATTCACTCCGTACTCGAACTCGAAACCCTTTGTTTTCCAGCCAGTTTAAGAGTGCTCTAACGCATGTAGCCATCGCACGCCATGCATGTGAGTGTCTTACATTGGTATAACTTTTGTACTTTGTGAACCAAAAACCACAAAAAATGCGTTATTTTCCAAAAACATAATCTGATCAAAAATTCCTGTTGTACTATTTCGGTTCACACCAATATACATTACTTAGAATTTTTTTAGGTTTTTAGTTTAAACCATCTGGGCTACAGGGTGTGGGACAATTTTTTTTTTGCACATTTTTGGCAAAAATCGCTCCAAAATAATTTATTTTGCAAAAATAAAATTTTGATCGTTAATCCACGTACTAAGGGCTTTCATTTGATACCCTACTCAGAATTTAAAAAAAATATTTTTTTTTTCGATGAGCACATATTTGTTTATATTTTTAGAGGGATATGTTTTTTAGATGTTTTAGTATTTTTCCTATGTGCGGGTCAAAGAGTTGTATAAGCATGCCAAATTTCAACTCTCTAGGTATAGCCGTTTGGCTACAATTTTAACCGAACAGACAGACAGACAGACAGACAGACAGACAGACAGACCACAAAATGACGGTATAAGGGTTTTTTGGTCATACCTACAAAACCCTAAAAAAGAGAAATTGAAGTATTACTTAAAAAATTTTGTTCATAATAAAGTTTTTAAACACTAAAATACTCAGTCAATGATTTAGACCAGTGGTTCCGGGTGCCCTTAATGTATTAAAATTATCCCGTGGCGCCCCAAGTCAATACATTCAATCAGAGCCGTAGTAATGTTTTCGGCGCCCTTGGCAAATGAAGTAAATTGATAAAATTTACTTCCCCAAAAGCAAATGAAGAGCAAAAAAACAAGGTCCTCACCTCCGGAATTCAAGTGAAGAGCACACAAAAAAAAATCCTTGGTCTTCGTGGCGCCCCTGTATCCTAGCTACGGCGCCCCAGGACAAAAATTACTAGATTTGAAAATCTAGTTTAAACCAAATAAACAGAAAAAGTTATGTTAATGTAGATAAGCTTTAACATGTGAACTCATTATTAAATCTGGTCTTTTTGCTCTCTCTACATATTCTACAACGTTAGAAATGAATAGTCTAATGAGTTGTTTACAGTAATTTAATAATGCATTAAATAGAGTGATTCTGCATGTGGGTGAGTATTGTCTCATGTAAAACGGGTTGTTTGCCATAGTTTCAAATATAGTCAGGGTTGCCAGATTTCAAATTAAGTACCGTGAGACATAAATGAAAAAAATTACGGAGTTTTTTCTCAAGAATTTTTTTTTTTTCACAAATAACAAATTTGACATCATTTTTAATTTCTTAACTTCATTTTGACCATTTAAAAATGTATCTAATAAAAAAAACAACAAAAATAACACAGGTCAACAAAAAAAATTTTTTTTCTGAGTCTTTATTTTTAGACTATTTTCTGATTCTTAAACTTTTCTTCTCAGTTTTTAAACTTTTTGTAGAACTGTCTATGAAAAGACCAGAAAGAATGCATGAGATTCCGACCGCCTTGCATAGGCGGTTATACTAAATATCCTTGCTACCTTGATTTTTGTCGGACCACAAATAAAGAAAATAATGGCCAGTGACGAATTTTCACAGATACTCAATAATCATGAAAGGAAAGCCTGAAAGATTTAGATACAAGCCTATGCTTGATCTTTAAACTCAAGGGCAGTTATAACAATGTTAAAGTTAGGAAGTTTACTAAAATTTTTGGTAGCATCCCTCAGTTATCAGAACCCGAATGCAATGACAGATGTTAATAATAGTCAAATAATCCAAAATTTCATCAAACGTGGGTAAGGGAAGTTCAGTAAACTTGGAATCACTTTCTAGAACAGATAATATAATCTGAACCTAGAACAAAAAACTAAATTTGTATCCATGCAAGTAGCAGTATGCATTCATTTTCCACATGATTTAACCATATTCAAATGCACATTAATTCACTATAAACAATGTATAGCTAGTTAATAGTTCAGCCTCGGGCAGTTGTCTAAAACAAGGTATTCATTTAAATGTAATTATCGTGGTTGAATAGACGGGTTATTGAATGTGTAATAGCAAAATAGCTACAGTTTCTCAATTTCTGAATAAATATATAAGTAAAATGAAATTGAAAAGTAAAGCGAAATTTTAAATATAATATCTTTATAAGTTAAAATATTAGATTATAACAAACTTTAAAATGTTCAAGTTTCACAACAAATATGCCTATCAACTAGAATATCCTTTACAAAATTAACCGATATAAATTTTAACGTACAAAATACATCGTTCTGATTTGTTAAATTAGAACACTGCTAATCAGTGTCGGACTTTCGCAAAAACAAAAAAGACAATTGTCTTGGGCCCGTAATTTTCAAGGGCCCAACGAACCCTTCCCCTTTCCTTGGATTTGGGAGATGAGGACCATTTTTTTGCTCTTCACTTGGATTTGGGGGGTAAGGACCTTTTTTTTGCTCTTCACTTGGATTTGGGGGGTGAGGACCTTTTTTTTGCTCTTCACTTGGATTTCGGAGATGAGTACCTTTTTTTATGCTCTTCACTTGGATTTGGAGGGTGAGGACCTTTTTTTTGCTCTTCACTTGGATTTGGGAGATGAGTACCTTTTTTTTGCTCTTCACTTGGATTTGGGAGATGAGTACCTTTTTTTTTGCTCGTCACTTGGATTTGGGAGGTGAGGATCTTTTTTTTTTTCCGTCCCGCATTGCCTTCTTAAGAAAATCACCCTACCTTTGATGAACGCCTCTAGGTTGAGGGCCCGTAAATCAAAAATGTCTTGGGCCCGGCGAAGTCTTATTCCGCCACTGCTGCTAATGTAGGCGAGGATTCTTCGAACTGCATGTTATTTCTTCATATACTTATGGCAACATCCGAGGGACATACAATAATTAAAGAGACAAATTGATATAGAAAAAAAAAAAAACGGTTTGTAGCAGGATTTTGGTACTTTCATGACTTTAGGTTGGCATCAATGGGATGAGCTGAGATCACCTGACGGATAAAAATAAAAATTGTTTTGTTCATAACCTCAAAATTGCGTTTAACGATGGCGTGTCCGCTTGAAGTTTCCACATTAGTGAACAACGTTCAGTGCATGGTACTATTATTGTTAAGAACTAAATTAATCTTTCTAGCTTTTGCTTCCGCAAAATATTGTCACGGTGTGAAGTCAAGAACGGAATATTTTCTACAAAATTTATTATATAATATTAATTTACATCAGAATATAATTATTTGTCAGAATGGCTGCTGGTGTTGTCCGTTAGAAGCTGATATAAGTCCCGTTCTTGCCCCGGTTTCTCCAGGATCGGTCGAACCACCCCAGGTATCCACACGAGGCGAACACGTGAAGAAGCCCTGTAGACGGCACTCACATCTCGGGTTGGCGATCTCAACAGTTGGGCTTGTCTTTGGGCAACGTACTTACAAAAATGACTACTGCTTGACTACTAAGAAAGACTAACTTGAATCACTAACTTGAATGAACAACTCTATTCCCTAAGACCATTTTATAACTGTTAACCAGGACACTATGACGTCAGGTTTGACTCAATTATTTTGGAAACATTATTCATTTGTGTAATTGTTGGCAGCAATTAAAGACCATAGTCATCACAATTGAATACTGTTTATCAACACATTAGAATGTAGTTCAAAACTTATGTTGACAAACGCAACACTCTGCACATTCTTTTATTCCCAAAACCGTAAGTCAGCAACCGCGACCTACACCGCTTAAAGGCCGCTCAAGGAATTGGGACATTAGAATACAATTATATCATAATTATGAAAATATTTTAAAGGATTGTCAAACTCCATCTCCCTCATGGTTTCATTCAATTGACATAATTGCCAGTGAATTTAAACGTTCTTCAGTAATAGTAGATCGTAAATAGGTTTTCAGTAACTACTTCCGCCCTCAGCAACTGTTACTGGTATAGTGAGGAAGATCCTTAGTGCAATGAATAAATTAGAAACGAGGTTAAACGATTATTGCATGTCAAATATTTAAGAATATTTAATGAATTACAACAACTTCGTGGAATAGTTACTTTCAAAGTTTCTATTTCTTCCGACAACATTGGATACATTCAAGTCTACTGTTTTGCCATATTTTAAACCAATTTCAAGATCAGCAGCACATTTCAATATAGTTTCTTTGGACAGGTTATTGAACGTCCAAAAAAACTAAGAAACTAAATAAATCTATGTTTTCTTTTAATTGTTTAAATCGAGATTGAAGAGACTGTAGTGCTTTATCCAACACTTGATTAAAACAATTTACTGTATATGTTTCTTTTGGATAAATAACAAGATCATCCTCAGACTCGTATGCAAATTGCCTTTTTCGTTTCCGTTTACGATTTGATTTGAACTGTGGAACAACATATTAATCTTTAGCAAGATCATTGGCACCGATTAAAACATCCTCAAAACCTTTTCTTCGATGGTCAGTCTTCCAGAAGACAGATCTTTTGTTTTACTTTGGAATTCTTTGTTTACCAAGTTCACTTGGAAAAGCAAATCATTCCAGAAAACTAGAGATACTAAGAATTTGTAGTCTTTCATTTGACAATCCAAAGATTCTGCTTCACTTTTTGTATGAGAATCATTAGTTGTTTCTGGTCTACGGGCGGATCATATATTTCTCCGGTTTTATATCTTAAAGCTTTCACACTCTGCATTCGGCATTCCCACTTAGTTTCACATAAAGGTTTAACAGACAGACCGGCAACGTGTTTTCTAAAAATGTTCCATCTTTTCGTAGCTGCAGAAAAATGTACATAAATGCGTTGAAGAGAGCCAAAACAACTCATTGCATCTAGAAAAGTGTTGACCATGTCGCTTAAAGTTATAATTATGGCACGCACATGGGGTAAAAAAACTCTTGGATTTATTCTTGGATTCTAATCGCTGTTTTTTTATGTGAAGCGTAGGGCCCCCACATGCGAGAGGCCCTACGCGTGGGAATCGGTGGAATGTGCATATGGCCGGCCCTGATTATCAGAAAATTGCAATCTCGGATTAGATTTTTTCAGTACCAATTGAAAAGCAAATTTTTTACTGTTCAAATCAGCTTTTTTCTTTTTGGAGTCTCTTCTACTTAGACATGAAAAAACGGGGTTAAAATCCTGATAAAACATACGCGATCGGAGTTCATTAGCCTACTGATGCCGGTTTGTAAATCAATAATTTTAAGACAAATCCCATTAGAAGTAAGCATCTACAACTTAAGAGTATAATGTAGTCAACTCAAATATCATTTCTTTTTAGCGAGGTAAAGTGGTCGGTAGATTGTGGGCGTGACGAAAATTGAAGGGAGAAACAGTTGAGTGGGAAGAGTCTGGCCAGGATGTAACGGGAAGACTACATACAACTAGGATATACTATTCTTTTTTACCTATTTTTTTTTTTTTTTTTAATTTAACGGAAAGAAGTTGGAAATGGGAAATGCAGTATTGCTTATTTAAACTTCAGTTTGAATTTATGCCAAAGGTAGGGGTACCTATCAAGGGCTCTGTAAATTGTGGGGCATAAGAAAATGTTGATATTATATACAGCTCGTCAGAAGTAACTAAATAAACACCGTTTAGGAACAAGAAATTTATCCTAAACGAAAATTTAAGTTGCTCATTTACAATAGGGGATACGCATAAAATTTGTATTTCCTTAAAACTACATTATTTTGATATGTTAATGTTAGTTATGTCACCTAACAAAACAAAAATCAGATTTTAATTAATATTATAGACAAATTTTTTAATTAAAATATTGTAAATTTGAAATAAGCCGACCACGGCGCGAAGGTTGCCGAGTAAAAACGACTGAGTATGACGTCAAACGATAGGGGTTTCACGTCACAGATACAGCTGCAACATAATATTTACACGTGTGAATATTGTATTGTTCGAGAGTTTTGTATTTGTTTTTAAACAATTTTTCACGCATTTATTATTAAAATGGCAGATAAAGATTTTGTTAGGGCTCAGAGTAATAATTTACCCAACATTGATGCATTTATGCTCATGGAATATATGAATGCTACAGTGCTGAAGAAATACGTGGTACAAATTTCGCATTTTCTATTGTTTTTCGCCATCAGGTAATGATATAAATAGTTTTTTTGGATTTCTAGTTGAACTAATTGTGCACATCGGTACTGAACAATATTTTCGATAATGTTTCGAAGTACTGGGGCCTGGATCTTCCATATTTTATATATTTTTATATAAAATTTAATTCGGTAAACATGTATAAATTGTTTTTATAGAATTAAACTTTATTTTAATTAAAATCACTCTAACTTTACATAACCTATAAAAGTTATACAAACAAATAAGTTCACAACAGACTGTTCGCTGGGTAGGCTAGTAGTGTCATGCGTCAGTTAGAAGGGTATGACGTCACACGTCGTTTTCACGCGCTACATACATTTATGATTTATTTAAGCCTTCAAATTAAAAAAAAAACAATTAAGAACTGTTTTTTATGTTTATATACAACAAGAGGAATATAATAAAAAAATTAAAAAAAAATCATGCCTATCCCCTATTATTTAAAATGTCATCAAAATCAAGTGAGGGGAAATCATTAATTTTAAAATAAGTACATAGTTGTTCAGTATGACTGAATCGCAAAGCGATAATACATATATAATGTAGAAATTAAATATCAAAATACTGCCTCACCGGGAATCGAACCCGTCAACCTAAGAATTTTGCGTTCTCGTTCTAGAGCCACTAGACTACGAAGGCATGATCAGTTAATGCTGAAATTGTATACAATTTGTTTGCCAGAAGCCATCGACAAAATCAGGAAAAACAACCTTTTATACATTGTCTAGTATTTATATGTTGAGTTTGTGTCTGTTTAATCTTGAATACTGTTAAATTTCCTTCATATTAAATATAAAGACGAACTAATTCATATAAGGAAATTTGCCACAAATGCTTATTGAGAGTTGTAAGTACAATGGACAAATTCATATAATTATATTATCCACTTACTTAAATTAAAACAATAATTACATAAAGTAAGTTTTAACTAAGAATGTTAATTTAGTAAAGAATGATAAGAACAAGTAAAATTATATCACGTAATTATATTCTAAAGAAAACAATCCAACGTTGTTTTTAAAGGCAAATGAAGAAATTATATTTTCAGGAAACAATTCTAAAAGCATTATGGAAATATCCGAGCAAACGTATTTATATAACACAATAGTATTATAAATACAGTTTCAGGTACATACTAAGTTATAATTATTTTTGAATGAAATTTAAAGCATTTTGTATAATTTTGGGTCACAAATGAAATGGTACACTGAGTGTTAGGATAATTATCTAAGTCGTTAGAGTAGGAATTATATTTTTGTTTATTTAACTATTGCTAAAATAACCTTAATAAATTTGATTTTACTATCTTCATTTGAAATTCGTATAGTAACTTAGTTGTCATTTGCAGCTGCCGCATACAGAATGCGGAAACCCATAAAACTTCCCTCTTCTGCTTAACAAGGATTATGTGTTATACTTATTATATTAATCTATGCTATTATTAGAGATATTAAAAAATTTAGAAATCATATAAAAAACTCGCTAAAAATATTAATAGAATGATAAATATCTTCATAGTTAGTTTCTATCTCACTAATAATAAGATTCCAAAAATGAAGATGAATTTTCACACATTTTAGGTTTTTTCAGGTATTTAATAAGTGTAAGAAGCCAACATAATACTGGATGTCTAGGAATATTTGTTCTATAATCACATCAAAATCAACAGTTTTTTGATAATCACTTAATTAATCATCCACTAATAAATCATTTAATTTTTTTTAAAACAATATTTAAATCATTTGTCAAAAATTTCAGCGTTTTTTTCTGTATTTTCTTCGTATTCAAGTCTTCATTAGTGTAATAAGAAATTTATTTATAAATGGATTTTTTTTCAATTTCAAAAACGTATTTTTCACTATTAACAATGCGATTTGTGATTTATATGTTTTCTTCAACATCGAAGCTCAAACTTGTTGAAGGTGCAGAGATTCCACCATACGCAGAGAGGATTTTACAAAGGAGATTTAATGTACGGACCAATGCGAGTGGTTTCCAGAAGGGCGAAAAAGTCTGGCTGTACAATCCCCAACGACGTCGTGGGTTATCTCCTATGCTTCAATTCTTCGAGTCATCAGTAGTTAAACTAAGTCATAACTGTGACACTTTGGCCTTGAAAGTCCAGTCGCCCTGGATCTTCCCGTATTTCCGGACAGCGTCACAGTTCGTTTTGTTTCAGTTCGTTTTCTTCCCATTTCTATTGTTCTTTCTTTTCCCTACCTCTTCCTATTCTAAACTTTATTACCTTTGATTTTTTCAAGCTCAGTCTCATGCACTTGCTCTCCAAGTAAATTTTAAACCTT
Organism: Liopterus haemorrhoidalis; assembly: GCA_963971575.1. Classification (NCBI taxonomy): domain Eukaryota; kingdom Metazoa; phylum Arthropoda; class Insecta; order Coleoptera; family Dytiscidae; genus Liopterus; species Liopterus haemorrhoidalis. The sequence goes on from OZ020614.1 coordinate 65,057,729, forward strand.
CTGAACATATCTTTTAGTTCCGCTGCACTTCTTGCCAATAGCACCATGTCGTCAGCGTACGCTAGTGACTACACCTTCGTACTTCCTACTTTTAATCCGCCTGCCTGCCATTTTTTTTTAACACGTTTTCCAGGTCTGACATATAAATCGAGAACAGTATAGAACTTAATGTGCAACGTTTTCTGTCCAAAATACGGTGCTCATTTCACTTTCCACCTTTATTTAGTTACTGGTTTCTCTATAGATCTCTCTGATTTTGTTTGTTATTTGTTGTTTTATTCCTTCTTCTTCATCAAGTGCCAGAACTGTTCCCTGTCGACTATGTCGACTGCAGATTTCAGGTCTGCAAAAAACGCGTATAGCTTCCCTGTTTCTTTACTTATCTCTTGGTCTATTTTAGAGATTTTCTTATGTAGTCAGTGGGTTTTTAGTTTTGCTCCAGCAAGTATAGTGACAGTTTGTGCCTCCGGACGAAAAGTGTTGTTAATATACCGTATTCTACAAAAATATAAGTGTGAATAAGCTTTACTTTCTAGAAAATTCTGCGTTTTGTTTGAAGAACCTGAACATGTTTCAATATTCTAATTTAACTATGTGTAATTTTGGTTAGAAATAATGTTCACTTGATTATTGGTGGCGGGACTTAAACTTTCAATTACACTCAACATCTTTTTGGAATTCAAGAGATCTATTTGAACAACTGCCGCATCGAAAGCATTTAATAACCATAATTTATTAGACGTAAATTTCTATTATTAAGACTGAAATAAGAGATAAATATACTCATATGCACACTCCTGGAAAAAAAAGAGTATTAAAAAAAAGATTTCAAAGTTAGGCAAGAGGATTTTCAATGCAAATTATGTGATTTGAAATTAAATTTTCAACAATAGATTTATACTCTGTTAACGAGTTAGCAAGTTTTAACTTGAATAAAAGATATATACTTTAAACTTTTCGTACTTTATAATAAAAATATAATAAAGAGATGTAAGGTAAATAATATTTTTTAATATTACAAACATTTGAATATGAAATCATTTTGTCAATCAAGTTTTCAATTATTTTATAAATAAAATAAAAATTTCTCACAGATTTTTTCTTGTATTCCCTCATGTCTTTTCTAAAGTTGTTTTCTTCTTTCTAGAACTTCTTTTATGCATTGTCAACCTATTCCTGTCTCTTTCAGTACTTCTTCTCTACTTCGACCTTTTCTCTTTTTAGGAGGACGCATCTCATTTTCACACAACTCGTTTAAAACTAAAAACAACAACGAATCCTCACTCATTTTTCACTAAGCAACTAAACATAGAAAATAATAAAAATCAGCAACAGAAATCACCGGCAAATTCAAGCAGATATAAAATCCTCTAAAATTTACATCTTGTTTGCCAACAGTTCATTTCGTCTATCAGGAACAGCTGACAACTAGGTTGACAACATGGCCCTCTTTAGAGTCGGAATGCCTCTGGAGTCTGTTGAGAATAAGTTTCTCAAGTATATTGCCTAGGCAAGACGACAGTAAAATTAGGCGATAGTTCTTAGCAAGAGAACGATCGCTCTGAGATTTTGGGGACAGAACTACGTCCGTTTTTTTCCAAGGACTTGGAAAGTGACAATTTCAAAAATGAATTAAAAAACAGCGTAAGAGAAAGAAACGATTTCCTACCCGATTTCCTACCTAGTCTGGACCGGGAGCTTGCTGATTTTAAAACGTTTGATAATAGCAACGACTTCTCCAGGACTGGTAAAGTCGTGAGTATCGGTATTGAAATCTTCATCGGCTAGCGATTAAAGTTTCTCACCCACTTTCTGAACAAAATCGGGTTCTACGATATCCTCGTTGGGGCTGTACTGAGTCTGCAAACTTTCGGAAAAACCCTCAACTTTGTTCTGACGGGATTTAGTCAGAAAACATTCTTGTACTTAAAGATAAAAAAAAATTCTCAATTTAGATTTATACATTGTTGGTAAGCTATCTTTTAAACGCTGTTTACTAACCTATATATCAAGTAATCGCCGGTGTAAGTACATATCTTTACTCTTTTTAACTTTGGTTTGGTATCTGACGGTGTTTATATATAATAAAACTGCACTCTGAACATATGCCATGAAAAAGTAAAGAATATGAAAAATTCGCATAAAAGAATTTTGTAACAAAGGTATGCACTCGTTTAATGTTGCAGCGTTACGTGTTTTATAGCGGACCATATTAAATAGTTAGTTTATGTTTATTTCTAGCTAGTTATTTTAAAATTTCAAAGGCATTTTTAAACAGATTTATAAAAAGCAATTTGTTAAAATTATGTCTATAACCAAATGAAAAATAAAATTCACAATAAAAACTACCACACAAGCAATCCGAAGTAAAAATTGTATGGAAGTTAATGAGAAACTTTTTTTTACTCTTCAAAACAATTTTAACTATGATAAATATTGGATAGGCCAGCGAATCCCAAATTGTGTACCGCAGGTGGGTTACAGGGATGCCGCGAAATTATTACAATATTCCTCCAACCGCGTTAGACCACTTTTTACTTGGGGCACCGCGGAAAAATTCTAATACATTAAGGGCGCTGGGAACCGAAAAAGTTTGGGCACCACTGGGTTATAGGCATCTAAAAATCTCCGTAGTTTACGTAGTATAGAAAAAATTTTAATTGTTTTACACGGTTTGAGATTACGACATTTTTTTAATGGTATTATTTACATTATTCATGAAAATTGTGAATTAAATAGCACAACTCAGAAACGGTTTAAAGCAGCGACCTCCGATTAAAATTTTTGGATTCTCCGTAGTTTATTTAATCTAGAAAAAATTTGGGGCTTTAATCATTTTACGCGTTGTGCGATTACGACAAATAATTTTAATGGTATAATTTACATTATTTGTGAAAATAGTGAATTGAAAAAAGCAGAACTCAAAAACAGTTTGAGATAGCGATCTGCGGTTGAAATTTTTGGATTCTCCGTAATTTATTTAGTCTGTAAATAATTTGGGGCTTTAATCGTTTCATGCGTTTTGAGATTATGACAAATATATTTAATGTCATAATTTACGTTATTTGTGAAAATTGTGAAATAAAAAAAAATACAACTCAAGTAACGGTTAGAAGAAATGACCTGAGGTGAGAATTTTTTGATTCCTCGTAGTTTATTTAGACTAGAAAAAATTTGAGGCTTAATTCGTTTAGCGTACTTTAAAATTATGACAAATTTTAATATGGCGTGATTTATAGAAATTTTCATCTTCACATGAACGTATCTCAAAAACGAAATGCGATAAAGACCTGCGGTTGAAATTTTTTAAATCTTGAAGTCCTAATTGCCTTGTAACCATATTTTGAAACTTACAAAATTTTTCAAAATTTTTGAAAATTTACTAGATTTTTTAAATTGTACCTAGATTGTATAATCTAAAAAAAATAATGGGCTTTAATAAACCGATTATTAAGTTTTGTATGGGCAGTAATCCAGAACTCTTGAAAATGGCAAAAAATCGAAATAATCGTAAGGAGCAGACCTTAAAAAAATCGTGAATTTTAAGCAAAACATTTTTGTCTCCGATTTTATTGAAAATTGGTATGAATATGTATTTTTGGCCATAGATCAACAAAATTTGGTCCATTTTGAAGTTTGGGCGATAATTTTGGAATTATTGGCGAAAAACTGACCCAAATCTGCTCTAACTCAAAAACTAGGAAAGCATGAATTTTTTAAATATTTTTTTCATAATCTTCACCTCAAAATTAGCTTAAAACAATATTTTGGCTAAAATTGAAGACAAAAAAATTTTTGACTTAAATTTTAGTAGAAATTTTTTTTTGAAAGAACAAGTACCTATTGTACTTGTTCTTTTATCTTTATATATATCGTAAAAACATATTAGGGTACGAAAATATGCAAATTTTGTATCAATATTTCACCTGTGAATTTAGGATTACTCGAAAGATAATACATTTAAGTATTTAAAAATATCTTGTAATCTTAATGGAGCTTTTATGTTAATCGTTGGACCCTAACTTTATTTACGTACATTAAAAATTCTTTTGGTATTGTTAGAAATTTAAACCTGAGCATCTTTTGAATAATATCAACATGATTTCTTGAAATCGGACCAAAAAAATTTGAACGCCCAGAACCCCCCCTGGCAGATACCTTGGTATGATTCACAAAATAAGGAATAAAGTGTTCTTCTAAATTATAGTAGAAAATAAATATCTAATACAAATAAAAGCATTTACAAATGTATCACTCGGAACTGAACCAAAAACCGAAAACCGAAAAAAACCGTTATTTTTGCCGGAACGAAAACCGGAACCGAACTGATATATATATTTTTTAATTGAACCAGAACGAAAACCAATACGAAGAAAATAACGGTTCGAAGTTTTGATTATAACTGTAGAAAAGTGTTGCATATTCACTATTTTATTTATTTCATTTTATTGATATTGTTTATAAAAATGAGTAATTTAAATTTTTGTTTCTCAATTTATATAAAATTCATAAACTTAATTTTGAGTGTATGAAATTAAATTAAAAAGTGCGCGTCGTAAAAAAAATAAAAAAGTGCCACGTTATTACCGTTTTTGATTAAAAGTTTCTCCTGTCAGCTCGGCTTGGCTGCTATCAAATTCAGTCGACATGCACCCTCTTCTATATGCCACAAGCCACTGATAATCTTCAGCCAAAAATTTAGTTCCTTAGGTAAACGCGATATGACTTTTTTTTAAAACAGTACACAATCAACTAGGTCAGGAGTCGGCAACCAGCGGCTCTTTTAGAAAATATTGTGGCTCTTTGAAAATTGGCTGGTTTTTATTTTAATATAATTTATATTTTAATTTTTAATTTTCTGCCTGTACTATACAGGTTTTGTATTGTTCAGGATTTTTTACGGTGCAATTCACGCCCGGTAATTCCCCGAGTTACTGCATATTTCCTTTTAGAAGAAGTAATTTCTGATGAATGATATACGTGCAGAAACATTTTTACATGTTATTAATTTTCAAAAACATAAGGACAATAACAACGTTATTAATGCAATTTTTTTTTGCACAAACTGTTGTTTACATGTAAGCTTTTGGAGAAAGATTTAACGAGTTTAGAAAATATAAAGCTACACTAGCTTTTTTGATAATTTAAGCAGATATGGAGCAATTACATTTATCACCATTCCCATTGATTAATCAGGCACAATTTGAACTTCAATTATTAGATTTGAATTCCAAAGATTTATGGAATAATATATTCTTAAAACTTAATTATGAACTGGAAAGTTTAGAAAGATAAAAGTGCATTTTATTTTCCCAGCATAAGTGGACCTAAATTCACAATCTTCAAAATGTAGATAAAGTTGTTTTCGAAGCTTGGAACCATTTTCCAGAATAGTTCATTTAAAAAAATATGATTTTGAACTAATGACAATTTTAGGATCGACATATTACTGTGAGCAAGTCTTTTCACATATGAAATTAATAAAGAGTCAGTTAAGAAGTAATCTTACTGACCTGAAACTTGAGTGCTGCCTTAAGTTAAAGATTACTGAATATTCACCAAATATCGAAGTCTTATCGAACACTATGCAGGAGCAATCGTCCCCTTAAATAATTATTATATTGTAATATACTGGCAAGTGCAATAGATATCCCAAACTAAATGTATAAGTAAATATTAATTTATTTATATATACATTATATATTAATAACAATTTTTACGTTTTTTTCTTAAATATAGCATATATTTTTTAGCGGCTCTTCCATGTTATTGTTTTTGTTTTCAATATAGATCTGGCTCTTTGTCACTGAAAGGTTGCCGACCCCTGAACTAGGTCAGTGTAGAAAAGAGTTTAGCATTTTAGCATAAAATATTTCACCATTCAACTATTTTATTTTCTTCCGTTATTTTTATTGTTTTAAAAATTTAATATGACCAATACATTTTACATGAATTACATCCTCTCTTCTTGGGCACTGTAAGTCGGGTTAACGTTTAACTTCACGCACATAAGGCTTGTCTAGCTTGTCAGCCGAAAACATTTATGCTGAATTCTACTTCTAAACACCATTGTAGTTTTCAATCACAAAACAGGATATACGTTGGTGGATCAATAAGTACCCGTGTTAGGAAAGACGCAAGTTTTTCACTTTTTTTTTTAATTTTCATCGTAATCTCCTTTTAGGTAGATACACTTTTCCCAACGTTTCTGCCATTTCTTTAACCCCTCCAAAAAATACGATTTAAAAAAAACCTTCAAAATACGCTTCTGTCTCGACGATAACCTCCTCGTTTGAGCTAATTTTTTCCCCCCGATCCATGTTTTCATGTTGGGGAACCGAAAGAAGTAGCAGGGAGCCAGATCGGGTGACTATGGTGCGTCCGGCAGAAATTCGTAGCGCAGTTCATGCAATTTGGCCGCGACAAATCCGGATGAATGTGCTGGTTCTTTATCATGGTAGAACACCACCTTTTTTTGAGCCAAATAGGGCCGTGTCTCCTTCATTTTCTTATCGAATCGGTCCAACAATTCACTGTAGTACTGTTCCGTGATTGTTCTTCCTTTCTGCAAAAAGTCCATGAAGATTATTCCCTTCGAATCCCAAAAAATCGTGGCCATGACCTTTCTGGCCGATGGGACCGTCTTTGCCTTCTTCGAAGAAGATTCACCCGGAAAAATCCATTGTTTTGACTGTTGCTTGGTCTCTGGCGTATAATCATATATCCAGGTTTCATTAACGGTGACGACTCGACGCAAATACTCCTGCGAATATCGGTTAAAAATATCGAATATCTGCTTCGTTATTGACAGCTGTATCCGCTTGTTGTCCACCGTGAGCAATCGCGGCACCCATCGGGCCGACACCTTTTTCATACTTATCATGTAAAATATTGATTGCCATTCCGTACGACACAACGGCCTCTGCTACTTCGCACTTTAGTTCGGCAATCAGCAAGAATGTCGTGGACGTTTTAAGGATTTCCTCAGTAACCACGTCTGCCTGGCCGCTCCTCATCAAAAACGGATCACGTTTAAATTCGTTGAACAAATATCTCACGGTTATCATAGATGGTGAAGAGTCCCAATAGACAGCATCCAACTTCGCTTTTATTTCTTCGCATGTTTTGCCATCCAAAAATAAAGAGAAACACGAAACACGTGTGATACAACTAGCTACCAAATAAAAACTAACCTATAAATCAGTGTGAAATTTAGTATGGTGTCGTTTGACAGATGGCAGAACATGACGGTAATGCCAACTTCCTTCAGCAACACCACCTGTCTTTATACACGGGTACTCATTGATCCACCATCGTACTTACTGGTACAAATAAAAATTTATAATTTTATGTACAAGTCCTACTAGTCGTAGATTATTTTATAAAAAATATTACTCTATCAATTTTTGAAATTTTCGCAGACCGAAGAGATTTATCCGCGGACTGGCAGTAGAGAAACACTGCACTAGACCACTAATCTTAAAGAGTCAATCATACTTCGTCTGACATTAGAGCCTTTGTAGGTCGAGGGCTACCTGTGTACGAGTTTGTTACAGTTATTTAGTTTAACTTGCAGCTCACACTGGCAAATTAGTGAAATCCTGAGACCGATTTTTGTGTCACGTGTAACTTGATAAAGAAACCATATTCACTATATTATGTTTGCTAACGGATTATTGATGTTTTGTTTACTGTACGCAAGTTATTTCTATGTTTGACATGTACGGTGGTATAACCTTGATTAGTTATCGAAAGTTCTGTTTAGGTGCAAGCCGTAGTTCAGACACGAGCTTGCCAGGAGCATCAAAACTTTATGGACATATAACATACAAGAGGTTATATGCTAAAAGATTCTATATTAAAATTTACAAAACTTTTAAAAAACTGTACACAGACTTCATTTTAAATTATGAAGGGACAAGTAATGACAGAATAAAAATGTTCGTAAACAATGGGCTAAGGGAAAAAAGCGAATTTAACGTATACTATAGAAGATATTACAAATTTGTTTTGTTTGTGCTGCTTTGGCTTCTGTTTCTACAAATTAGTTCAAATCATTAATATAATAGTATTAATAAATAAATATATAATAATAAAAATAATAATTATAATCATTTACTACCCAAAAACCTGTACAGGCTAAGGTGCATCATAAGCAGTGTATAATTAAAACAATTGATAATATTAATGATGATTAATATAATATGACAAAATTAACAAGAAAAATAAGAAAATGTGTACTAATTACATAATAGGAAGATACACACAATTCATAATGCAATTATTTTATAAATAATCAAGTTTCCTATGTTACAAAATACAAGATTGATCAATTTTGATCTAATGACGCAAATATTTTTCACGCAAAAAGTTTTAAAGTTTTAGCTTAAATGTATTTTTAACTGATATAATCTTAATCTGTTTAGGTACCTTTTTATATAAAATTATTTGGTTATATTTCAAGTTAAATTGAAATTGCTCGGATTTATGGGGAGGTATTTTAGATGTATATTTATGTCGTATAAAGAGTGTATTAAAAGAATTTATGTTATTCCGTACATAGCAGACACATTTATAGACGTGTAAACAAAGAAGAGGTGAAATACCTAATTCCTTAAAATATGAGTAACATGAAGTTATTTTAGCGATTCCGACCATTGATCCGATATTTTTTTTTGCATTTGAAAAGTCTGTCAGCAGAAGTACTTTTACCCAGAATATTATGCTATAATTTATAATAGAATGGAACATAATAATAACTTTTTAAGCCACACGAAGAAGTTTAGATTTTGAGTCGACGCATTACAAAAATAGATTCAGATATTTTTTTAGAAATTGCGTTAATGCACTTAAGTTATGGTCAATTTCAATACCTACATATGTAATTAACTCATAATCGTTTAAAATGTTATTATTATATGTTCACCCCTCATTCACCCCTGTTTCTACGAACAGAGGGTATCGAAGAGGGGTCTCTCAGGACGCAAAGAAAACCTGTTGATGATCTGGCCGACAGAACGACGCTCGAATTTACAAACGCAACCTTTCGACGACCTGAGTGGACTACGCAAAAGTTTACGACTCCACGTCACACCTTCTCATTTTAAAGCTGTTGCAAATCCTGTAGTTGCAGGAAAACTTATACCTAAAGGTGCGTACTGACTTGAGCATTTGTACGCGCACGGATTATGTGTGCGTACAAATGCTCAGGTGAGTACGAGGTATAATTTGTGTGCGCGTACAGTAATCCTTCCACGAATGCTATGCGTAACTTGTCGGTCCCACCGATAAGATCAAAGAACTTGTGCGCTCAGTGTGTACGGGTTTATACAATCATATAATTGTGCGCGTAAATTTAAGTAAACACCAGTAAATATTCAACATGGAATGGAGTAAAAATGTATTGTATGCTGGTAAACGAATCCCCAGTTGCAAAAAACGTAGGGTTATGGCTAATCGTTCTTTCGCGGGAACAGCCCTTATAAAACTTGTCTTTCTCCCAATTTTGTGACCAACTTTATTAACGAGTAGTTCAAAATCTGGCGCTGACATTCGAACAAAATTTTGAAATTGTCCACTAACCTCTTGCATTTGCAGTTCTGCTAGCAAACTTAAACTATTGTATATTTCCCTGCTTCTATATAGTTGTGTCATGCACCACCGTTTTTTTTTTTTTTACTAAGTCTACTATGGCCACATTCAGCAGACTCAACAGTGAGTTACCGGTTGGTAAATTTTTTTCCTGTATGCCTACGTTGATCTACCAGTGAGTTACCGTACTTACTCACCGGTCGCCATTTTATTCACCGGATTTCATTAACGATTAGTTGCTCACCGGTGGACATTTTGACAGTTATATCTATAGTAACAAAGAATCAAGCACAAAGCAAGTAAAAAATTATGGAATTGAGTGTTAAGTCAGTTTACTTAGATATTGAGGAGACGTATATAAAGCACATGTACTTTTAAAATTACTGTAAAAGCTTACATTCAAAATTTACTGTCATTACAATCTGTCATTGTTTAGATATTGTAGTTTTTATATACGCCGTTGGACAACGCTGTCAAAAAATGTGCATTTAGTCAAATTCACCGGTAAGTTTGTACCGGTAAGACACCGATGAGTCTGCTGAATGCGACTTATGTACGCTACACTTGTTAAGCCAACAACATTTCTTTCCGCCATCGTTGACACTACTTACTTTAAATAAATATGTGCGTGGATATAACTGAAATACACGGAGCGAGATTTTACGCGCACAAATTAGAAAGTTGTGTGTGCAAATTTTTTTACCCGCACGAAAATCCTTCCGCGCACGAAAATCCGTGCGCGTACAAATGCTCAAGTCAGTACGCACCTTTACGCATTAAAAAGTTCACCCCAGCAAGTATTCTTATTGCATTTTTCTGTGTTCTGAAAATTCTAACAGCTTCCATAGAATTGCCCCACAGACGGTATGTATGCAAAATACACCATTTTTGCTATATGTAGAGATACATATCTATTGATTTTGTACAGCATAAAGTTGTAAGTATTAATTTTACTAGCTACATATCTGACATACTCTTTCCAATTTAACTGAGCGTCTAACACAAAACCTAAAAATTTAGCAAGTTGAACATGATTTAGATCATCATTGTTTAATGTTCTGTTAAATTTAAGCTTATTCTCGTTAAACCAGCTTCATGCATAGTTGATTTTATATTTTCTTTAATTTGATTATGATCAACAACCTTTTCTGCTGAAGGAACCTTCTTATATTTCTTCAGTGGCAGTCTATTTTTCATACAAAATGATAAGCAGTGACGGAATTTCAAATATCCCGAACAACTTCTTGACATTTTTTTATAAACAGAAAAGGAAGAAGACAGTATATTTAATATTTTTAAATATATATTTATCCTAAATAATCTCAATTTTTTCCATTCAAGTTTCAGGGACAACCAAAAATTAGGTTGCGAGCTGCCAGTCCCCCTACCATCTTATAGAGAACATCATAAGGGCCCCCTAACTATGAATCTTGTATACGCCACTGCAAAGTACAATGAATTAAAAATGCATCGCCGAACTGTTTGTATAAACCGTGTATGAAATTAAAATTTACAATACAGTTATTTGAGAAAAATGATAGAAATGTTATTGAGACACACTGTAGTTCGTATTTGGTTTTCTGTTAAGCTATAAGTTTGATAGCATATGTAAGGAAGCAAGGAGTCATGAATGGGGTAAAGAGGAGGATCGGATTTATGTGATAAGAAAGGAGGAAATCATTTTGTGATATGAAAGGCTGGCTTGAACATATCGGATACAGGAATATGTTAGGTATGTTTAGGGATACCAGACAAAATGTAACTGAGGTACAAATGTTCCTTTTGTTCATTTTTGCTGGTGTATTAATATGCGGCTGCTTTTTATGTTACTCTGCAGTTTCATGTAGATACGAAAAGCACATTAAGATTCTCTTAAAAATACGTATTTAATTTCTACACAATGGATCCGAATATTAAATAAACTATTTCATATCACAGCTGTTACAGAAAATACCGTTTTATGAAATAAATACCAACAAAAATATTAAAACGTTACTAAACAATAGTTAACTTAATTATCTAATTATAATCTTCCGTTCTGAATATAACAATATTATTTTGTTAAAAATAAAATTTTTGATCAGTTAAAATCAAAACTACTTAAATTTTGATTTATTATGATTGAGTTATTTTGCTAAATGTCGTCTTTTATGATTATTTGGAAGATCAGAGTACAATAAACAGTGCCAACTACTCAGACATGCTGATGAACAAAGTAAAGCAGCAATGAGAGAAAAACGTCGCGGATCTCAAAGAAAAGGCGTGATATTGCTCCACGACAATGCTCGCCCTCATACCACCAAGCTGACCCAAGAAACCATTGAAAAAATGGGTTGGGAGATACTACCTCATTCTCCCTACAGTCCAAATTTGGCTCCCTCTGATTTTCATTTGTTTGGTCCACTCAAGGAGGCAGTACGTAAAAAAAAGTTCATCGACAACGAGGAAGTCAAAGAATTTGTGGGAAACTGGCTCAAACAATAAGACAAAGATTTCTTTGCATTAGGTATAAAAAAAAACTACTTCATCGTTGGGACAAGTGTATTAATATTCGTAGGGATTATGTTGAGAAGTAGTAAAAGTATCATTTTGTAAAAATACACAGTTTTTTTTTTATACATCAATTTGTTTCTTTAATTATTGAATGTCCCGCGTACAAAAAAAATCTATTTTTTACTTTTATCACTAGGGAGGCCAAAAAAATTGCCTGTGGCGGTAAATAGTCTACCGCCGGTCCTGAAGTTGAATTGTACAATATATTCGTGTTAATACCTTAATACGTTAATATGTTAATAATAATACGTTAATACCAACTATGATCATGTATAATCCTTGTTAATTGATTGTAAATTCATTATTAATTTTGTATGAATATAATTTGTTTGTAAATTAGCTTTACAAAAATAATCTCAGGCCAATAAACTTTGGTAAAAAAATTTATTATTTTTTACTAAATAAGTTAATTATTTCAATTTTGTTATAATCCCGAAAATCCCACGATTCAGCTTTTAAAATCCCGGGATTTGCGGGACCAAAAATCAACGGGGATCCCGGGGTTGCAATACTTAGCTGTACTTGACTTGCTCAAAACTCAGATATATTGTTTCTATTAAATATACGATCGAGATATTGTCCACATTAAAATTGTAACAAAATTGTAAAACAATAGTAGTTGAAAACTATGTCCCATGAAGTTTATTATTATTATTATTTGTTTATTTATTTATAGACACGTCAGCTACTTGGCTATTGGTGTCTTTGTTACTATCTTACAATGTTTTAGTAGGTACATGTATTTACATTCTAACTATATTAGCTTAAAAATATTGTTTGATTGTAAGAATTGCAAAACATTGTTGGTCATTGCTGGGTCGGGTTTTAGTATGTGTTTAATGTCCTGTGGTAGGTTGTAGTTAGTACGTATGTTAGTGTATAGTTGACAGTCAATTAATATGTGGTTAACAGACAGTTGTTCGTCACATGTCTCGCAAATTTTGTTTTCTAGTCTGTTCATGAGGTGTTCGTGAGTAAGTCTGGTGTGTCCGATTCTAAGTCTTGTCATCATTATTTGTTCATGTCTATTGGTACCTGAGGTCCAGTTGTGTATGTCCTCTTTGACTGTTCTAAGTTTATTGTTCATAGTCTCGCGCCACTTGTTCAGTCTGGTCGAGTAGAGTCTTGTCTTGATGGTATGTCTTAAGTCAGTCTTGTTTGGGGCAATATGGAATATTTCCTGGCTGCTGTTGGGTTCTCGGGTTGCAGAATTTGCACGTTTCCCTCGATGCCAGCGTGGGCAGGCACCCAGATGAATTGTACTGATTTTCTTTGTTCAATCATCTGTTTGGTCCTGGATTCGTTGGATCCTCGTGTCCTTTGAGTAGCTGTTGTCGAGAGCTTGCAGTACGCTTAGAGAGTCGGTACATACGGCTATATTGCTGTAGGTGGTTACTGATGCCATTTCGAGCGCCTTCTGAATTGCTACCGCTTCTGCTTGGAATACGCTGGTGGTTGCTGGTAGATTGTGCGTTTTCACTTCTTCGCCATGAACAACAACTATGGAGCAATTATTGTCCATTTTTGATGCGTCAGTGAAATAGAATTGGTACTGGTGTAGTTCGTGTTTAAGTTGTTCGAATTTGGTTTTTAAACGTTCTGGTTCAGTCTTTTTTATACGGTTAGGTCCGTGTTTTTAATTATTTTTCAGAACAGCCAAGGCGGAGTATGGTGGAAGGTGGTTGACTGGATTTCAAGAATTAAGATGTTGTTGGTTTGTAGGATGGTATTGATGTAGGTTGGTTTTATTATGACTAATTAGGGTATTTTGTTTTATGAAAAAATGATTATACGTCAGATGATTTGGTTTACTTGCTAAATTTGTTTATTATTATTAACAGAAATTTGTTATGATTAGGTTAATAACATATTATTAATTTAAATTTTTAATTTTTACACATCAATTCCAAATAAACTATAATTTTTCTTTGCAAATATTTAACTGACAGTTTACAAATTTATCTATAGAAAAATAAATTTATTGACAGTTATTTTACGTTTTAATTCAAATATTCTGGTATTGACTGGACATCATTATATAAAACGATATAATTAATTATTCATACTTTTATAGTAAAAATACCAATCAACAAATTTTCTACACACAAAACAATATATATATTTTGAAAAAAAATTAATTTACCTGTTAAGTATATAATTTTAAATGAAAATTGTAACCAAAGTTGATTTCGGTTCTTTACTGTTTCGAAATTGTTGCGTGGGTCGTATTATACGAATATAATACAATAGATTCTGAATCATTCCTGAAACAAAGTTATAATTTGTAAGTTACAAGCCGTGTTTCAAGCTCCGAGAAAATGGGATCTTCAAGTTTAAATATTATAATTAATAGGGTTCTCTGCAGTCCTACTTTAATATATTTCATAGTTATGTTGCTTATATTCAAAGATTATACACAGTAAATATAGTAGTACGTTAGATTAACGGCTTTAAAGTGGATTCTTTGGGAACTAGTTTATCCAGAATTTATAAAGGACGACGACTGACGATTACTGAAAAATGTAAATAAAAGTTTATAAAAAAAAAAAAATAGTGGCTTGTCTAGCTAGGTACGAGGCTCGGGTTTGAATCACCTCTCGGTGTCACCTCTCCGGGAGATCAATTTGCCTGAGAAAATTTCACGAACACGTGGCAGAGACATATTGGACGTGTGTGAAGTTGCTCCGTCCTGTTGGAACCATGTTCTTTGGTTATAGCCAGGAAAGTTTTGCAGTTCAGGTATCAAGAAGTTGTCTAACATCTCCACATAACGCGAACAGACTGATTAACTCCACGAACAGACTGATTAACATTTTCCACGTTTTCTACCGTTCTTGATGACCTAGGTCGCCCGGATTTTGATTTATCCAGCGTTGTACCAGTCTCTTCAAACTTTTTAACCCAATGTCGAATGAGAGGAATGCTTGGGGCATCATTTAAGTGGCGAATACCTCGAATACTGCAGAATTGTCTACGCGCTACAGTCGCCGAATCACCGTTTTTGTAAAACTCTCGCACGCATAACGCGCGGTCTGCTCCCGAGAAACGCTCCATAGCGATTGAATTCCCAAGAGCCAGGCTACCGATTGACGTAACCCCCGCGCCCCTCGGATACGTTGCGTTCACGCAGTAAGCTAAATAAATATAAAATTTCTTTTGAGACACTTTGTACATACTATGTTCTTAGTATAATATTTAACCTTTAGTTTTTTTTTTTGATAATTTTATTTTTGCCGACATTCTTGACCTGTAGTATCTGGAATATAGTAGTGGTATAAGAGTGGATGGGTTGGAAGACCCAAGCTCACATGCAGGCGAACAGTGGACAGAGAAATTAAAGATATGGGAAAGACCTGGGGCAAAATTAAGACCTTAGCCCAGAACCGGACAAAATGGCGATGTTTTGTAGAAGCCCTTTGCTCCTCTTGAGGAGTTGTAGGAATCAATATATATATATAGAGTGGATGTGCTTAGTGTGGAAAATAATTCTTTATGTGTGTTAATCGCAATATTGCAATTCCACCTTTTGATTAAAAGTTTTTCACTGTATTTGAACTGAATTTTATTATATAACATGCATTTAATTCTAAAATCTTTGTTGATGAAAATCAAAAGCTCGCTCTAACTTTTTATATATATTACGTTTTATTGCAAAGACTGGGAGTGAAAATGTTAAAGTGCGTGAAATATTTTTAATGAATAAAACGGTGGAAAGAATCTGATCGAGTTGGAGCAACTGGGGCAAGAGACTGTGCCTTCCCGCAGTTTAGTTTTTTCTATTAAGCTGTGTCACGTAAGACATATTTCTTCTGTTCTCTGTTCCCTGCGCGCGTCACATTTGTGAAAAAGTATACAGAAAATGCATTGCCCTGACGTATATAACCTCCGCTAATAGAATTCGTTTTTATTTTCTTAAAGTTTCAAATAAAACGATTTTTAGAATACTAAATGTGATAAATATTAGTTAACAGTACTGAAGATAGTTTTCCATAAGTTGGTTTAATATTTTTTCGAAATAGGCGATAAAATATGTGTAAATAAAAGGTAATAGTAATGTTTTCACAGGAAAATAATGCTCGTGAAAATAATCAATATTCCATGTTTAAAGTTGGAATTGTAAGAAACCTTAACTAAACAATTCTATGTAAGCTGTTAAAGGAGATAGGGTGTCAGTCAGTGTTGGTGTCTGTAGCGGGCCGTATAGTGTGAATATATTGCAACATGAACGACTCGGTGCTGGGCGATGGGTGCTGTTGCCGGCTGCCGGAGTAACGGCGTTCAGTACGGCAATGGTAGCGACGGTATGACTGCCGTTCGGTTGGTAGGCTAGCTTCCACTGCTACTGCTGTGGAGGAAATGTCGTAATACACGGGAATTCGTGGCAGGCGCCGCGCGATCTCGATCCGCGATCTCATGAACGTAAATCAGGAGCTTCAAAGATAGATATATACATACATATAAAGGGAGAAATAGTAGTTACTGCATGTGCGAAAGTGAAGAAAAGCAAGTAAACAAAGGTTTGGTGTGAGACGATGGTTCTTACTCTGTCGCGGAGGCTGTTGCAACAGCGTAATGTATAAGATGTATGTAGCCTACGGGCTTTGGATTGAATATAACCCGAGTAACACAACATTGCCATCTCCGAGATAAAACTTGTCAGCGAAAAGGCGGGGAAGAATTAGGAACGGGTGGTAACAGTGGCTTCGGCATTGACAAGATTTAGGACGAGATAGAATCTGAACGAAAAATATCTGTGTGTCTCTAGGGTTTGGGATGTAGATGTTAAGGACTCTTCAGGAGACGGGCTGCCATAGAAACGGTGGCAGCTGTGATATTCAAGAAGCGACAACGGCAATACAACGCGCCGCATATGCTCAGTATATACATAAATACACTGACGCAGACCGCACCGTAGAGCGTCGAGTAGACAATGCACGCGGATAGATGGATTGCGTCGTGGAGCGCAGCTACAACGTGTACATATCCATCGAGGAAATAGCACATCCTACTTACTCGCATGCGGTGTCTATATATGTACATACATTTATGTAAAACTAGCGCGGGTACCCGTGCTTCGCTACGGCATTTCACTACTTTAACTCCAAGAAAGTAGAACATAACACTCACAACGTTAAAATTAAATATATAACACGGTAGGTATAGTAATTTTAACTACCGTTAGGCAGTGGTAAAGGTAAATTTTGAGAAAATTGGTCTATTCGTTTAGCTTTGCAAAAAGAACAGATAAACAAACAGAAATTGATTTTTATATATAAAATAAAGGAAAGTACTGTGTTCGTGCCAGCATCACACAAGTTGGTAATAGACCTTCTGCTATTTCAGCTGCATACACCGACATAAAATATCACAACAACGAAAACAACACAATCTCTAATATTATTAATTAATATTAAGCAAAAAATATAGAGAAAATATGGAATATAACAACTTTACTACTCATATCTTTACTAATATTTCTGTTAACAGTCAAAACAATAATTGTACAAACAAATCACAAGTTTTGGTAGAGTTATTAAACCAGTGGCGAAGGGAAACCTCCGCTAGACTTGCCCTCCCATAAAAAAAAAATATTTAAAAAAAAATGTAAATTTAAAAAAAATTAAATATTTAGATAAATCTTCAAAAATACATCAAATTATGTTCTATACAAATTTTTGTCCAAGGCTTGCTTTACTAATTACGAATTAATTATTATGACCATGGAAACGTTACATATAAGTATGAAAAAATTTTAAATAATTTTACAAAATTTTTTATCAAAAAACGTCTCAAATAAAAGTTATTAGTTATTGCATTTATAGTAACTTTTGTTTAATAAATTTTTTCGAAATATTTTTCTGTTGCTAAATATTCGCAAAAATCTTAAAATCGACAGGAGTAAACTCCCATTTCTAGTCAACCGATTTTCATAAAAAACAATAGGGTTCTTCCCATTTAATAGGAGAATGTTTTAGTACCAGAACGAACTCTTTAAGTTAAACCGTTTTTGAGTTATCGTGTATACACACAGACACACAGACAGACAGACAGACAGACAGACACACACACACACACACACACATACGGACGGCACTTCGAAAATAGGTTTTTTGGATTCCCTGGACCATGAAACGTGGTCATCAGTCAAAATCTCGACATCGAAAATTTTCG
The DNA here is from genome assembly GCA_963971575.1 of Liopterus haemorrhoidalis. NCBI lineage: Eukaryota > Metazoa > Arthropoda > Insecta > Coleoptera > Dytiscidae > Liopterus > Liopterus haemorrhoidalis. Next base: position 65,076,044 of record OZ020614.1, read on the forward strand.
CGATTACAATACTTGCCCCTTATATATTAAGGTCGGGCAAGTAAAAAGGAAGAGCAATATTGATGTAGATACGCCACTGTAGACGTAACGCACAACACGATCTGTTGACGTTTAAATGGTACATTGCAGAATCACGTCCGTAAACACTTTTCATATTGCACATAACCTGCGTTAACTGAACACCCGTTTTAACGTGCTCGCGCCTTCTTCATTTTCCATTCTCCTTTCCATCTGAGCTCTCCTCTACTCTACGTACACTCTACGTATTCTCTAGTTTCGTTCTACTTTTCTCTTTCACTGTGCCTTGTGCCTCGTACAGAAATTCTCGTTCGTGCGATATGAGATGTAATTTGATTTAATAAACCAAGTGCTTAAAGTCGTTTTACTTAAGATTCTGCCGCGTACGTAATAAAAGAAGCATCGTTTCATAATCAAATTATATTACAACAAGCGAGAAACTATAAATTTACAATGATTCTAAGTAATGAAAAGCGCTACAAAAATAATGTTACAATACAGAGATAAAGGTTATGGCCGAGTTAAGCAGGAGGCTTGATATTATTAGATTTTACATTATCTACAAGCTGAATTTATTAAAATATTGTGAAGATATGCTGAAAGCTGCTTGCTTAAAAAAATTATAAATGCTGCATATAAATGAAAATTTATCAACAATTTATTTAGATAATTTACAATTGACTCTAGAGTGTTAATTCAATTTATGGTTTTATTTTATGTTGTTTGCCTCATAAAAGTAGCATATCATCACTATCTAAGTATCACTGGAAATGAACGAATAAATTTATTATTAGATCGAGGAGACCTTTTATGGAATGATGTTTACTTTTTATTTCCATTAATAATTATTAATTTCAATGACTAATGGCCAAATTTAAGATATAGTAAGGAGTATGGAAACACCATTCGAACGGTTAATAAATACCAATGATATCATTTTGGAAAAAACTATTCTCAAGAAAAAACAAAAATAAAATTGACCAATAACCAATGCTCCTTGCAGACGCTGAATAATTTCTGATGTTTTCACACCTTCTTTCCACAAAAAGAAAAATTATTGCTCTTTCAGATTTTGCTGCGTCTTCCATGGTTACAAAAACAGTGCTATGAAAACGCGTCTATATCAGTCGAACACCTAAATCAGACTGAACAATATTGCACTAGATAGTTGCATAAACATGTCAAGACTTGTCTGGCACCAATAACATTGCCTATAAGTTCTGCGTAATTTAATTATAGCACAATTCCCAGAATTTAGGAAACATCCCTCGTTTATTTTTTTAAATGATACCTTGCAACAGTTACACTGATAATAACGTAAATTCTTCAAAGTTGAGTAACTAGAAATCAGAGGGTGCTACAAACTTTTTACTGATCGTGAATAGTAGGTTTTGTTTATCCTAAAACAGTTAATTTGGAACTGGTAATAGACCACTAATCTAACTAAAATGATTAATTTGTAAGGTCTATAAGATTATTTCTTGAAAATTTGCATATAAAGTTAATGACAAATGTTATCGTATAGTCTGAAATTATATTTTCAAGTTAAAGCCCAGATAATGATTTGCGGACAAACGAACGAACTTATAATATCTATGTATCATTAGAGCCGTGGTTGAGCCAGGCCAAAGCTAAACGTATCAAAGCTAAGGACCCTCCCAGTTTTCGTTATTTGGAAACTATGCCTTGCTCATTTCCCGTAATTACTTTGATATTTCCGCGATCCAACGATCTAGGTTTAATATCCCCTCTTTTGCATTACTCATATTTTTATCGATGTTTTAGTGCTTGCTTTGCGGAAATGAAATGTACTTGTAATCAGAAAACGATTTTCACGTTAAAAATATTTGCTGTTTCTGTATTACGATGGAGGAAAATCCACATTTTTTCTCATTCATTAGTTTTATACAACATGGAAGGTAATAGATTATTTCAATAATACTCGTTTGATTTTCTTATTTACTTCAGAATTTTAAAAAGCAATAATTTATCGTATTTGATATAAATCAAATACAAATTTGATACACATTTCCAATATTCTCTATTGTATCTACCTGTTCGTGACTGATTTTTAAGAACGGTTAATTCACAGAGTTTGCTTTGATTTTTTCATAGAGATTTTTCCAGGTTACACGTGTCTCGCGAATAAATATAATTTTTATGTAAGAATATCCTGATATCTATGATAATACCAGCAGTTAGCTTCAGTTTCTGTTGAATATCTTTACCTAGAGATGACTGTAAACGAGAACATTCAGGCAATATTACGTGAAGATTTTTAAAAATTTTGTTGCAAATACTTGTTACAAAAAGTTATTGAGATAGGTGGAAACAAATGGATATTCACAATAGTTCATAGGAGTGTAGGGTAAAGGTGGGATAGATGCCCCAGTTATAGAAAAACAATCGTGTTGCAATCTTAATTATTAAACTTTATCTGTTACTTTGCTATAATTCTTAGATAATCTTACTACACAATAACATAAGATTAAAACACTTATAATTATTCTAAATATATAAAATTAATGATTTAAAATAGTACTGTAATTGGCCATATATCCCATATCGATGGGATTTTTGCCCCATATGGTAGTATTTATGCCTCACTAAAATAATACATTTGATTTTGACCAACAATTTTAATATTTTTTTAAAATAACAATTAAAAATTACAATTTAATCAAAATTACAATTGATTATTATTTTTTTAACGACTGCCAACATATATACGGAGTGGTCATACCGATTTTGACTATTTTTAGCATGATGTCTGTTGGTCTGTGTGTCTGTCGGTCCATGGAGATGTGTAGAGCAATTTTGACCAAACGGATTTTTATGAAACTTCATATTTAAGTTTTTGACATCAATGACACCAGTTGTTCAACTTTTGGTACAAATCGGTCAACTATAAATGTAAGTTTACTCGTGTCGGTTTTAAGATTTTACGAATATTTCACAACAGAGAAAATTTTCATCTATTCTACAAAAATTACTATACAAGTAATAATTAACAACTTTTATTTGAAATATTTTTTGATAGGACTTAATAAATTTTCAAAACTTTTCATATTTTTGCGATATTTTTTCCAAGTATCTATTTTGGCAAATATGTTGTTGCGTGTCCTTGGGAAAATGTTAGTATAAGATTATATATATATATATATATATATATATATATATATATATATATATATTTATATATATTTTATTATAAGATTATATATACAATGCCCGAGCCATATATCCCACATTTATTGCGGCCTTATATCCTTTTTCTATGGGATAGATGCCCCATCTGTTTATTTCGAACGTATACAATATTGAGCATTATTTTCTACTCTATAATGTGAGGTTAAGTGTCTTCTGATACCTAGTAATGAAACTAATTTTGTTAAAGTTATAGTTACGTCATAAAACCTTAAGACAAAATGTCGTAGCTATTGAAATACAACCACTCATATGAGCACCTACCTTTACAATTTAATTTTTCATAAACTATTAACATTGATGATACTTTAACACATTTATTTCAGAAGACTGTGTTTCTCGTACAAACTGTCAGCACTGAAATGATACAAACACACACCGTTATGGATATATGCGAAGTGGGGCGTTTATCCCACTGGGGCATCTATACCAACTTTACTATATGCCACTTAGAAAGAATTGTTTTAACATTATGCAGAGTTTTGGGGATGATTGTTGGTTTTAATAATTAAAATTCCACAAATATGTATTTTGTCATGTGTTTCATTAGCTATGCAACTAGATAAATGGACAAAGCAATGTAGTTTAAATTTGATACAGAGGAAGACACTGCGTAAACTAACGACCTATGGGCCTAATGACTAATGAGTAAAAGGGACTAATGATTCGTAAACTCTGTCCAACACTAATTTCCTGGTATCATTTTATGTTTACTAAAGCCCACTACTCACAGGATTACCATATTTCAATTAGATTTCCAACTGAAAATTAAGTTCGAGTAAATGCAAAGCAAAGGCTGTAATTACAGGGAAATATGCATTATGTACTAATTGCGTTTTTTAGGATATTCCATGAAAATTTCATAAAATATACCTAAATGAAATGCCGCACTTTTGATTTAGCACACTAGTGTTTTAAATAAATAGTAAAGTTAAGAATAATATTTTATTACACAAGTTAAGTGCTTAGTTTTTTATAGTATCTTGCTGGCAGTATTCGTTAGTTCTTCTGGTAGGTGTTCCGATGAATCCGAATTAATTTAATCTGGAGTGACCATATAATGCGATACTCTACATACAAGTATAATATATGATTTGATCCTCTCAACCAGGATGTAATAATATTTGTTTATTTTTAATTTTGATGTTTTTGCTGATTCATATCATGCTGTACAAAAAGAAAATCTAATTTTCTCGAATTTTTATCAAATTCAAAAAAAAAAAGAGTTTCTCAATTAAGTTCTTGTTCGATACACGAATAAAAATAAATATCTCCGAATGCTTTTAAGAGATTTGAGAAATTGTTATGCAAAGAACAAGGTTTATAAAATTATCTTAAATAGACATAAAATTCAATTACGACATCTCCATGAATAATTCACACTCTTCAAAGACTGCTTTATGACAAATTTATTTAAAAATATATAACGATAAAAAGTCTATTCTTTTATGTTTGTGGATTTCCTCTGTAAATATTCACTCATTCTTTTGAATTCGTGGTAATGCTTTTATAAGAACAAAGTAAATTACATAAAAAGAGGTTTTTTTTTCTTGCAAAAAATATTTTCATTACACTGAGATATTGCGTGATACAAAATACGATTTACTTAAAGCAGAACAATGAACAATATTTGTTTATAATCAATCTATAGTAAGAATTCAATTTCAAATCAACTCAAATGCAGAATCCTTCTTCACTGAAGTGGTGAACTTTTATTTTTTTATACAATACGAGGATACAAAATTGTTATTATTATTACCAGCAATATATAAAATGTTGGCCACGTGTATAAACTTAATTTCAAAGTATGAGACAAGACGAATGTTCTACTCTTATTTCGAAATACATTATGGATGAAAATGAAGAAGAATACAGTAGAACCGAAATTTACATGTTATTCCTTCAAAATTGTTTGCCAGTTTTTGAAGAGGCTATAAGGAGTTTAGAACAGAACAATCTTACTGCGCCTGAGTTGTTCGATGGTATGTATAGGTTACGCCAAAGACTTGAAGGATGTAAAAAAATACTCCTTTTTTTGGAGAAAAAACTGCTACAGAGTTCAATAAAATGCTACCAGCAGAATCTAAAAAATTGCACAAAATTTTGTTAATTTTTTTACCAAAACTCTTAACTATTTAGAATCAAATTTTGATTTTTTCAATTCAAATTACTTATATGCAATAAGGCAATTTTCTTTAAAACAACGAATTTAACATATGATTATATAAAATCTGCCGCAAAAAATTCGAAAATTACAGACCTTTTAAAGATGGACAGCCTCTATGATGAATTCATAGATGGAAAGGTAAGCTTACAAAAATAAGCCCGTAGACAAAATGTGGACTGATATTTATGAAGCTAATGAGTTGGAAGCTAATTTCTACATTTATAAGAACCTTTTGCTACTATCAATCAATCAATTTATTATTATTCTTGCCTTTCGGCTTTGAATAAGAAATACAGATACATTTTTTTTTAAACCTTGACTGTAATATTTCATGCAAAATTAATAAACATACAATGAATAACAAATAACATATCACAAATGAAGCAATTAACAAATTTAAGCAAATTTAAAACAGACGCATACATTAAATAAAATAAGTTAAACAAATTAAATAAGTGAGCCAAATAAACATATCGAAATAAAACCTTTTGGTACTAGTTGGCAAAATTTCCAGTATCCCATGCTCAAACGCATTTGTTGAGAGGATATTCAGTTTGATGTCTTCTCATTGGACTTATTGGACACCAGAAACCGTTGCAATACTGATTTAATAAAGGCCGAACTGCAAGTAAAAGTTAATTTTAAAATGGATTCCATTGAGTTTTACAATGTTATAAAAGAAAAAAATGATTTATTAAAAGCGCAAGTAGTTCGGAAAAATATTACTGGAAAAGACAATAAAACGTATTTCATTCATTTATAATATGTAATTTCATTAATATGTAAAAAAAAATGTTAAATAAACTAAATTATTCTCCTTTTTCTTTTGGTCCCGGGTTTGTTCTTCAAAAACTTGGTCACCATATCCGTAGGCGGGAATGGCCTCGATTTCCCTTCGATAGGAGCCTAGTAAACATTTTTATACGGGCCAGTACTGTTCCCATACTCCCATACATACTTGCACATACTCCCCGGCATTGACAGTAATTGGCCAGTACCCCGGTGTCCCTGTGGCCGTCAGCTGGCCTATTGGTTTATCAATTGCCGCCCCAGCCGGTAAAGTGCAAAATAATCGCATTAGTTGCAAGATTTATTTCTGACGGACCAGTGCTTATATTATACCCACTCTCTAGTATTTCAAATGTAACATATGTATATTTACCTTATACTTACCCAGTATTAAAATAAATGGTTAGGTGCAAAATAAATACTCATTTGGCCATTTCACCATCGTTGAATAAATTTATTTAACAAATAAAGTTGACAATATCGTATAAACTATTAATGAAGAAATTAACGTTGCTGTCAATAGAATGATGCAATATTGTCAACTTTATTCGTTGAATAAATTTATTTAACGATGGTGAAACAAAAGTAAAATGTAGCATATTATCCAAAATAAGGAGTGCTCATAAAATGCTGGTAAAGTACTCCGTATAGGACGAGTGCGAAATACAAATGTGAAGTACATTATTAATACTGGCGTTGCACAAACTTTTAGTGCCAGAAATTTACAAGCAGTTTTGCCGTCATTCGGCCGATGGTTGAATGTTTTGCTGGGAGGCTTTCATGCTCCACCCAAAACTCACCAATCTATCC